>BQNB010022413.1:0-59406 GCA_026074375.1 Tanacetum coccineum | reverse complement strand
GAATGTCGTATGACTGTGAATTCTATAGTTCTGCACAGCTCGTTTGGGTTGTCGATGTCGTGGCGAGCGAGGATTGGTATCGAAGAATATTCCTTATCAACAACTTCGTAGATGTCTTTTGCTTCCTGTGCATCTAAATAGGGTTTATAAAATGTATCCGAACATGTCTTTTTGGTGTTTTCCTCACATGGTTCTTTGTATTCGTCGAGGTCGGCAATCGTTTCCTTAGTACATTCATTCACATAAAATTCTCATAGCCTATTTTTGGTATTTTTGTCAATCTCTCAATAGTTTTCGAATTTCGACGCCAGCTAATATATAAATTCAAAAGTTAGTCCTTCTTCGTATGTCCATGTACATCGGATTTTTTGCTAATAGCAAAGTATGGGACAATGGTAATATTTATGAAAAACATTTATCATTCAGTCACTCTAATAACATTGTTCTCATTAATTTTCATTGGCTCACACCAACTTCTCTTCGTTCACTGCATCTCCACTAATTGATGATGGAAGAAACGTGTAATCGAGTTACATTCTTATCCATATTAGGCCATCTTAATCATTGAGTTATTTCATCGCGAGCACTCTTTGCAATGTGGTCAGAGTAACTGTCCCCTCCGTTCATTCCCATAGAAGGCGCTCATCTGCAATATTTTCAAAAATTTCATCACCAGATTTTTTAGGTTTGGAATCGAGATCATCGGTGAGTTTTAAGTATGTTTTCTTAAATCCCATTTCTTGTTGTCCCTCATAGCTTGTATTATCATCCTGATTCAAAACCAGTCAATTCACCACGTTTATAAAAATGGAGGAAAATGTCTTTAGTAGGACTATAAAAGATTTAAGCGTGATGAATTTTAGTAGTTGTTATAGTATCAAATTGATAAATACGCTGTATTCCATTAATTTGAATACGCTTATAGTCCTGGTATGTTACTTAATTACACTTACTTTACCTCTTAAAAACAGAGCTGAAAAATAACCAAAAAGAGGACTTAAAATGCCAAATAACGGCAGTTAATATGCTATAGTATTGAAGCAGGACACGGATAACTAAGAAAAAAGGGACGAAAAACTAACCAGAATAACGACAAAACCCCGACTCGTGAATGTCGATAAAAGCAAAAGGAAAAGAGTAAAAGTCAAAGTCCAGCCCAAGCCTGGGAAAGTCCACTCCTCCAAGTCCATAACCCTGGACAAAGACAAAAGTCATCAATGTGAAGAAAATAATTATTAAGTGCGGTTAAAAGTTGCCCAAATCTAAACTTGTTTAATGAAGAAACAAAAAAGGAAGAAAAAGCGAAAGAGAAGTGGAGAAAACTTGCCAAAACTTGGCAAAGTTGTACTCCAAGGGGCACTTCCTTGCCAAAGGTCTACAGACATTAAACCAAAGACCATGGGTGCAGATTTATTACTTATAACTTTTGGGGACTATTCCTGCCAAGTCCCCAAAGTTATTTAACCACAAGGACGTACGTTGCAATGATATATATAACCATCAAGGACCAAATTTGCCAATTTCCCCAAACGCGGTACACCCCGTTACGCTCCCGGCATCACCTTTAAAAACTTTTTATCCACGCCCTTTTCATTCCCAACACCAATTCAACGGGTTCACATCCCTATCCGTTTTACCAGCTGCAACCATACCATAAACCCATGGATAATCACTTCCCCGCCCTCCACTATCTCTATCTCAGCTGTACGAATCCAATTGCAAACCAACAACTCCCCAATTCTCATGATCGACGTTTACAGATGTATCCAAAAGCCAAGTAACCAAGGCAAAAAATAAGTGCCATGATTTGCTTGAGCTTCCCCCCCTCACACAACAAACAACAACCCTTTAGTTGTGTCTACAAAGAAACTCAAGTGAAAGAAGACAACGAGTAAAGAAGACATAGTCGTTTTACTATATAAAGATTGTAAAGCATTGTGGCGCTGTGGTGCATTTTTTTATGTCTTATATAGTGTAGTTTCTTTAAAAATAGTTTACGAGTTTTTAAGTTAAGTTCTATTTTATTTACTTGTAATTCTCAGTTTTAATGAAAATTCCATTTGATTTTATAATCGTGGTTCTAAACCTTAATATGTCTTTTTAAATCCCATAAGTCTTCATTTATGAAAGCCATCTTTATAACTGTTTTTGAGAAAACCTTTTAAGGAAAATTCGAAATTCAAAACAGAGAATAAGGCTAAGGGTACTGTTCCATCGAACTAAGGATGAATACAGCGTATTTTGTGGACAGTGGATATATGTTGAGATTATGGCTTAGTTTAAGCTTATTATAGAGCTTGGGGAAGTGGATTTTAGAGCCTTATATTAGCTTCAAAAATCCTGTTGTGCAGAAAAAAGGATCAAAGGTAACCTTTTCTATATCAAATTTTTGCTTTATTACTCGTAGGCAATAAGCTAACATTGGCATTATTTTCTTAGCTTATTACTGTTTTAATGCTTATTAGTGTGTAAGTTTGCTTGTTAATGCTTGTCATTTCATTTATATGCAACTTGGTAAAAACTGTCTAAAAGTGCTTATTTCTGTCTAGCTTAATTTCCCATTTTTAAAAGCTTATTAGTTCTGCTTTTTACTTTTTTATTGTTTAGTATAGCTTAAGTAGTGTTAGTATTTTAAAATTTTTAGTTTAAAGTTAGTTTTTATAAGTTTTAAACCACTTTTCAAAAACTTAAGGGGTGTTTGGGTTAACATGGAAAACGGGTCAAACAGGTCTTTGTGTATGGGTTATGGTCATTTAGCTAGTTTTAGCTTAAGTTTTAAGCTTATTTAAAGCTGTTTTAAAGTTTTAAAGCTTTAAAATTGTTTTCAAAAGTTTTCTAAACCAACTTTGAAACTGTGTGTTTTAAGAAACACCACAAGTGCTTATTTAGTTAAGCACTTGGGATTTTGAGTTAAGGTTCAAAAAGAGTGTCTTTGTGTGTTTATTTCAAGCTGTAACAAGCCTTTGGTCTTTTGACTTAGTTGAGTCAAAAACCACCAAGTTTCTTTAGTAGCAGTTTTAAAAAGCAAAAGCTTCTTTTTTCACTCCCTAAATTCAGCAAGTTTTAATGGTTCTTAAAGGTTCAAAATTGGTGCACAAGTTGATGGGCTAGAGTACTTTAGCTGTTTTCACTTTTCTTTTTAATTTGAGCTTATTTGACAGCTTTAAATAAGCTGTCAAATAAGCCCCTTGATTTTAGCCTTAATCTCCCCTGGTGCAAAGGGGAGACTTTAAGCTTCTTTTGTTTAGCTTCTTAGTGTGTTTTAGCTTTAGATTTTGGCTTATTTGGGGAGCCCATAAGCTCTTTATTAAGCCCCTTCAATCTCAGTCCTTAAAAAGTTCTTTAGCTAGCTTATTTTTAGCCCCAAAGTTGCCCCATCACTGTTTTGCTTAGTGTTAGTGCAAGGATTGCTTATTTTTCATTTTGGCTTATTCAGCTTATGTCATAAGCTCTTTTGATTCCTAGCAGCTTATTTTGATAAAGTAGATAGTTTTGAGTGCTTATTTCTCATTTTCTTAGCTTAATTGAGTGCCAAGTTTACCTTTTAGCCTTTTAAGCATCATTTAGACTTTCTGTCCTCTTAAGCTATTTAAGCTTATTTAGTGTTAGCTTTTTAGCTTTTTAGAGTTTATTTAGGATAAGTTTAGCCCCCTTTAGCTTATTCAGTCCAAGCTTTGCTTATTTGTCCAAGGTGTCCAAAAAGACTTAGCTTTTCCAAGCCTTTAAGCCATTTTAAGCAAACTGTCGACTTTATAAGCTGTTTTTCAGCTTATTTAGAGCTTTTTAGAAAAAGTGGTAGTTGACAAAGTTGTTAAGCCCCACGAGCTTAACAACTTTGCTTCACAAAGTTTTTCCAAAAAAAAAAAGGACAAGGGAACCGGGTGATCAAGACTCGAATCCGTACCCCTCGATAACGATCCCCCTTTTTAGTAACACACATATCGCAGCGCCCATGGGATCTTTTTCCGTGTTAAAGACTAAGGGCTTTGTATTTAAGGTTGTCTTTGAGCTTATAACTTATAAGCAGCCATACAGCATATTCCAGGCTTAATTTTTAAGCAAAACTTTTAAATTCTATTTTTTTCGAAAGGCTTATTGTAGTGTAAATATTTTTTCGTAGGTTAGTTATAGTGTCTAGTATTTTAGGTAAAATTTTCAGAATTTTTAAAAGTAGTTTAGTATTTTTTATAATTTAATTTAGTTAAAAGTTTAAAAAATTCATAAAAAATTCAAAAATTATCAAAAAAATATTTTTCTTTTTTAGAAAATTTTCTTTAATCATATAGTTTGTAGGAAAAATATAAAAACTTTCGTAGGGTCATTTTTGTAACTTTTTAATTTTTAAAGAACGGGCTCGGGTGCGGTTTTTGTCTTGACTCGTTTTTGGGTCAAACGACCTCCGTTTTCAGTCTAGTCTTTTTCATTCTTCGTTATTAGTCCCCTAGAGTAGTTTAGAAGCAAAAATTTCTCCGTAGGGTTAATTTTGAAGTTTTTAGGTTTTTGCCCCTTTGTTCGGGATTCGTGCTCTCGTTTTCTAGCTTAATTTCATAATTTTTAGGTTTTTCTTAAACGTTTTTGTTTGTTATTGTTTAATTTAACTTTCCACACTCTCAAATCATTTTTCTCATTCAAACTCCAATCTTCCGACTGTATCGATTCTCCAGTCCAGCCTCGTTGGGGATAAACGACCCGGGAACATTCTATACTACTTCTCGGTTTTATTGATTTTGTTTCTAGACTATTCTTACTATATATATTTTATATTTTATTATATATTATATATATTTTAAGGTGTAGTTTAGTGTAGTTTGGCAGCGATCAGTCTTTTGAAGGCAAGTACGCCGTATTGAGTTCACAGAATACGTCGTATTGTTTGGAAGAACGAATATGTCGTTTAGACTATAGAATTCAATACGATGTTCTGGGTAGAAGGTTTGATACGTCGTATCCAACAGGTGGATATGGCGTATCAGGTGATCAATCAGAATAGAATACTATTTAAAAACAATTAAATGCTGGAATTTAAATAAATACAATTAATATAATAAATACAAGCAGAATTTAAATGATTAGATTACACTAAATTAGACTAATTAATGGTTAGAAATACTAATAAGAATAAGGTTTAAATTAATTCACTCCTCGGTAACAGCGTCAAAACCTGATGTGCTGTCGTGTAGGGTCAATTATTTGATTATCAAGTTTTAAATTTATATTTAGCCAACAAACCTTAAACAACACTTTAACGGGCAGTGTACTCGGTTGGGTGGAGTTTCGTGGTAAGTAGGGTGTTAATCACTAAGAGTGAAACACTAATCTTATATTCTATCATCATTTTAATTAATCCTAATTAGTCTATGTTAATTCTAATTACTGGTTAAACCTATGCTATATACGTTGTCTAATGATATGGGAGTTTTTAGCCTGAGAGACTGGCACAGGTTTGGTGGTGACAAATATCAATTCAATACACAATGGATAAAAAAGAAGAAAATCAGAAGATAGGAAAGCAGTACAAGTCAAATGATAGAAAACTATATTAGCCATATTAAATCTAGTTCAATGTTGGTTTGTATGTTTTAGTGTAATAATTTACTTATCTATAAGTGGCATATCATTCTTAAGACTTAGGCGGGACATCATCCTATGACCTAGACACGATTAATCCTGTCACAATTAACACATCCGCATAAAGCATCCTTTAGTTTAATTATAATCTATCTTAAAGAATCAATTAGTGGTGATTCCTGTTCAAAACCCAATCCCATAGTACTTTAACTGCATATTGCTTGATGGTTATTTTTAAATACTGTAGTCCACAATCGAGTCTTTAATACCAATTAAATTAAGAACATACTTTGATGAAACATATAACGGTCACCTACCGGTCCAAACTGGAGCTCATAATTAAAATTAAAGATAGAATTTATTTGTGATCCTATTGGTAGTAATTATAATAAACAATGAACGATATGGAGAGCTATCCCAGTTATCTATATTACTTTTTAAGTATTCACAAGACCAGTTGAAATGATAGGTCGCATATTCAAACACATAAACAAGTATGAGGTAATAAACCTAATTAAACAATCAATGATTAATTAAGAAATTGATTTTAAAACAAACCAAACATTAATATTTCATTAAGATGGCTAATACCCGAGGGTATTATCCCACAACCATTGTAATTATACAAGCATAATCAAACAATTAGAATCGAACGATTAAGAGAGTAAAAATTACACGATGTCTTCTATGGATTCTGATAAATGGCTTGAGACCTTGGTGGCTATTATACTCGTTCTAAAATATCGTATTAATAAGTATAGTATAAAGAATATAAATTGTACACTGACAAACATCGATTTTTGAGTCTTCTATTTATAGTGTCTGAAAAAGACTCGATACGCCATATTTAGCTAGGCCAATACGGCGTATAGGGCTGGATTCCTTAGAGTGCGTGCTACGTTCTCAGTCAATCAGCGATATTGATATGTGTTTAATCACATATCATTTTTCCTCAATATAATAAGCCAAAAAGACGAAAAATATATGAAAAATGCATTGTATATGTGTATTTTGTGATTTATGTCTTGCAGGTAATGAATGTATCAAATATGGACAAAAAACGAGCTAAAAAGGACAAAAATTAAGTGCGAGATTAGAAGAGTGCAATAAATTGAAGCCGAAGGCGTATACATCCTTAATGGGCCAACCCGTACCTATTTTATTGGGCCGGGTCAGCCCATTAACATGGTATCTATACAAAATATAAGCCTTTTATTAAATAGCCTTTATAACAATCCATAAACCTAATCCAGGCCCAACAAAATCCTAGCCCAAGTCAACACTCCCAACCCGGGTCAAAGTTATACAATGGGGGTCAAATTTCACTGTTTATCTCCCCTAATTTCCCTCCCATTTCACCAGGGTAAATCCACGCACCCAATCTCCACTCCATACACACGAGTACTTCTAGAAGCCTTATCCCTGACACCCTCTGACACTCAGTATGACACGCTGGCAATCCTACAAGCTGTGATTGGTGGATGGGACGTGTACTAGATCCAAGGGCTCTAAATGATTGCGTGGGTATTGGTCAAGAATCAAGGGCTTGGATTAGAAGATTGGGACGCTCCTCAGGCTCTAGATCCTTCTTCTTCAGGCTATAAATAGAGGCCTCCTCAACACAGAGAAATCATATAGCTTAATATAGTTTTAGTATCTTTTTAGTAGCTTAATGTAATTTTAGCTTATTTCCTGTTTTTCTTGAATGTAATCTCCCTTTTAAACTTTGTAATCTATTTTGGTATTAATAAAATATAAGTTTCAGTTATATTGTGCTTTAAATTTACATTTTACTTTTTGCTTAATATGTGTTTTGAAATGACCTAATAAGCTCATTAAGTTGTCTTAACTATTTAAGCTACTACTTATTTAGTTTGGCTCACCTAAAGCTAAACTGAATAAGTCATTCTCTCAATTCATTCAAAATTGTTGAATAAGCCATTTGGGAAGATAAGCCAAAAATGGAAGGGTTTATAGGGCTTATTCAAAGCTTAAATTTTAAGCTAGCTTGTAGATCTAAGCTTTAAAGGAGCATTATAGATCCCTGTTTAGCTGGGATAAAGGTACACTTCATTTTACTCTTTCTAGCTTAATCTTCTTATATTGCTTATTTCTGCGTATTTAGCTTATAATTCTGCTTATCTTATGCTTATTTATGCCTATTTAGTTCTATATTTGCTTGTCTTGTCTAGTTTAGAGTTTAGTTTAGATTTAATCTTAATTTTCATAAATCTATCATTATCTTAGTTAAAAATAGCTTTTAGTCTAGCTTATTTTTAAGTGCTTATTTCTCCTTAAAGTATGCTTATTTGACCTTAAAGTACTTAAGTCTTAATCTGTTTTATCAGTTTGAAGCTTAATAGAGTCAGTTTTAGCTTAAATATGAGTTTTTAAAAATCTAAAGGGGTGTTTGGCACAAGCAGTACTAACTTATGTTAGTACTGTTGGATTGCTTTTGACCTTTTAGTCAATTTTAACAAGCTCAAATTAAACCTAAAAGTCAGTTTGTATAAGTTTTTAAAGTTTAAAACTCAAGTTTAAGGTTTAAGTTTATAATGATTTGAATCTGTGGTATAATATTGCTCATTAGTTTAAATTCTTAAAAGTTAATTTGACATATGGTTTTTGTGTTCAAACTTGGTTTCTAATGCATCAGGATACATTTGTTTTGAGTCATTTAGTTTTGGTAAAAAAAATCAGTCAAGTAGGGTGGTTTTAGTTTAAGCAGAATAGTCCTTTGTTAAGGTCCTTTTAGTCCTTAATCTAGTTTTTATTTGCTTAAATCTTTGTTAAACCTAGCTTATTGTAGTCTAAACTTAATATGTTTCAAGTTTTTAGTTAGTCTAAATCATTCTAAGTGCCTTGATTTTAAGCTAAAAGTAGTCAAAATTAAAAAAAACATTTAGTTAAGTTTTTCTTTCAAACTGTCAATTTCAATTGCTTTTTCTAGCTTATTTTCTAAACCAATTTTCTTAATTCTAGTTTTCATGAGTTCTTTGGATGTCAAACTTAATCTGTTTTTAGTTTTTACCTTATTGCAAGTGCTTATTTGATTTAAAACTTAGCTTAAAATTGGTCATTTGTCCTTAGAAACTGCTTGTTTATGTCTGATCACCTTTTAGCTTTTAAGAGCTTTTCAGCTTAAAATGTTGGTCAATTTTTTGTCATTAGTGCTTATTAGGTATAGGTTAGGATTTGTTTTCAGCTTATTTGCTTAACATTTGCTTATTGAGTCTTAAAAAACCACACAGTTTAGCTTTTAAGTCACATAGTTAAATTTTGCAATCTGTCATCAATCTGTCATCTTTAAGCTAGATTATTCTAGCTTATTAGTGAGATTTAGAAAAAAGTCCATTTGTTAAGTCTGCTTATTTTCACTTGTTCTTTCATAGTCCCAAAAAGAAAATAAAAAAAATATTTTAGCAAAAAGAGAATTCCAGGACTCGAACCTGCGACCTCTCCTTCACACACACAAAGCCTTAACCATTGTGCCATTGGGTATTTTCCATTAGAAGTTGGTTTCATTTCATTCTTATGCTTAGTTCTGTTTTGCTTATTCGAGCTTATTGGCTTTTTAACTGCTTATTCTTTCAGCCAAATTTCAAGTTTTCATTTTTCATATATTTTAAATAAGACAATGTAATTTTCTTAAATTTTCCACATTTTTAATAATTAATTTTCTATTTTTAATATTTTATTTAGATTAAATTTGTTTTTAATTCATAAAAAATAAAATAAAAATCAAAAAAATATAATTTCTTTTTCAAAAATTATTTTAATACATTTAGGTTTTATAAATTTGCAATTTGAAGTTTTAGGGTTAAATTTTATATTTTAGGTATTTAGTCGCGTTCTATTTTGCGTAGAATTTAATTGCTTTAAATGTTTAATTCCCGTTATTTTTAGTTAGTTTTCCTTTATTTGCTTTTCCCTTTGCGTTATTAGATTTAGAAACCAAAACTGAAAAATATTTGATATTCAAGCATAAAACAAAATACTTTTGCGAATTTCAAATTCAACTCTTGTTGGGATACGACATCCGGGAGATAAAATATTGTTTGTCCTCAAGCAATTTTTATATCAAACGGGATACTCTCTATACTATAATTAATTTGAGATATTTAGGATATATATTTAATTATATATAGACTATTTGGATCGAATCAAATTTTTGGCGCCGCTGCCGGGGAGAGGTGTATGATTTTCACGAAGTATTTGAAGTTAGTGCCTTGAAGATCCTTCCCCGTGAAGTTATCATTTATAATTTTCTAATTTTCTTTTATAAAACCATAAAAATACAAAAATATTTTTTGTTTTCAATTTATTTTATTAAAATACCAAAAAAAACAACAAAAACAACCGTTGTGTCACTTGTGCAAACTGCTCACCTTTAGATTAACAAACTATAAGAGAAGTTTAAGAAGGGTTGATCCTACGAACTTTGACCCGAAAGGAGAAGGTTTTTAAAACGCTTCGCGCTTACCCGCTCCTCCGGCCACTTCCAATATAAGTAGTCATAGCTCGTAGTAATTAGTAATGTTATGTTAGTAAGCTAACCGGGCCAAAGTTACATTATATGCCCATAATATAAGCCCATGGCCAGTTATGCTAGGCGTATATAAACCCTCTCCACACATGGAGAGGGTGTTGGTTGTTCATTTGTCACATTTTCACTTAAGCTAATATTATCATTTTACTTTCTCTCTCTAAGTGTTCATCCAACCATCTCTTTCTCTTTCTAAAACTCTAAGTGAATCATTCCATTTATGTGTTAAGATATTCTACAATTTGTATCAAGAGCCATGGGGTGTTTGTGAAGGTTTTGTGTGCGTTTGTTACTCATTTTTATTCGTGTAGTTTAGTTCGAATCCATCAAAAAGTGTTCAATTTTTAAGGGTTTAAAAACCATAAAGCTTTTAACTTTCTTTCTTATTTATCTTAGTATAGACTAGAAGTACAAGAAAATCTTTTTAAAACCATAAAAAATATCATCTTTTTGAATCTTTTTGGTTAAAAGAGGGTTTTGTACCAAGAATCTTGATTTTAAATTTTTCGTGTCAAAAACGTTAAAGTTTGTGTTTTTAAGATTCTAATAGTCTTAGATAGTTAAGAAGTATAAGAAAAATCGGGTAAAAACATCAAAAAGTGAATCTTTTTAAGATTTTTGATTTTTGAGTTTCATAGTGTTTTGGGCGATTTATACGTGTTACATAGGCGAATTATACGTATTTCTTCCTTCAGGCGAATTATACGTGTTCTAAAGGCGATTTATACGTTCCTATAGGCGATTTATAGACGTTATTTTGCTCAGGCGATTTATACATACGTATATTTGTGAAGGTGATTTATACATACGTATATTTCTGAAGGCGATTTATACATGTTATTTTGCTCAGGCGATTTATACATACGTATATTTCTGAAGGCGATTTATACATACGTATATTTCTGAAGGCGATTTATACACGTTATTTTGCTCAGGGCGGTTTTATATAAAACGTATATTTTAGGCGAATTAAACTTTGTTCTTTCAACAGGGCGAATTTATACGTTTGTTTCAAAGGAGAACTTTACACGTTCAGTAGGTGAATTAAACAGTTGTTTTTTGATTTGTAAAATCCCGTAATAACTTAATTTCTCGGTTTTATCAAGAATTGTAAAATCCCGTGTATTCCGAAAGACTCAACTTCATTAATCAAAACTCACTTTAACACAACAACCTCCAATCACTATACGATCAATTTTATCTTATCACATTGTAATTGAAATGGATTCAATTATTTCACTTGGACAAAAGAATACTCTTGCTGAGTACATGATACTCTCCGGTGCTACAATCACCACCCTGTTGGACAAAGACCCTGTATGATTCTTGAAAAGTCGAATGGTAATAAACATGCAAAATAGAGTACACAGAAATAATGATACTTGATTCATTGAAATGGTCCTCTCATTGGCTACCGGTTGAAGAGAATGGGTGTGATCCAAAACAGAAAAACTGAATTTATCTGTTGCTGAGAAAATTCAAGCTGATTGTGATATGAAAGCTACCAATATCATTCTTCAAGGTCTTCCTGTTGATATCTATTCACTTATGAATCATCACAGAGTTACTAAAGATTTATGGGAGAGAGTTCAATTACTGATGCAAGGATATCACTAGACAAAGCATGGAAAGAGAGTGTAAGCTTTATGATGCAATTGGATAAATTTTTACTTCACATCAAAGGGAATCACTTCATACGTATTACTTTGCGATTTACTCAGCTAATTATGATATAACATCTACTAGATGAAAAATTGAAGCAATTTCAAGTTAATACCAAGCTTCTTAAACAGTCTTACACACTAAATCGGAGTAAAGTTTTTGTGACTGATGTCAACTTTGTAAAGATTTGATACCTCCAACTTTGATCAATTCATTCATATCTTGAACAACACGAACTCCATGCAAATGAAGTTCGTATCATGCGTGAACGCAATCAAGATCCACTTGCATTCATTGCAAATCAGCAAATGACACCACCTCACTTCAACACTTATCAATCATCTTACAACAGTCATCAACTTCAACATCAGTTTTCACCATTACAACATGGATCAATTCAACCCAATCATCATTACTCATCTCATTATCCATCACAAACTCAATTCAATCATTCCAAACTATTTCCACCTTTGCACATACATACAGTCCTCAAATGAACATCAAACCGTCAACTGTTCCACAAGTAATTCCAAAGATTGCTTATCATCACCTTAAGCTGCCTACACAACTTTATGACCGAGTCAACCGTTTTATAACAATTAAATCCAGGTTTTGCTGTTCCTGGTGTTTTTCCTTCTCCTTGGGATGATCCGATTGCTTGTCTCAATAAAGCAATGGTTTTTCTAATGGCTGTAGCTTCTTTAAGGTTTCCTTCTACCAATAATCAGCTCAGAACTTCCTCTAATCTAAGAAACCAAGCCACTGTTCAAGATGGCAGGGTTACCGTGCAACAAGTTCAGGGAGACAAGGCCAAAATTATTCTGATACTACTTATAAGAGCAATGCTACTAGTTCAAGGGGAAATACTACAAGTGGACAAGCAAGAGTTGTTAAATGCTACAACTGCCAAGGTGAAGGACATATGGCTAGGCAATGCACTTACCTAAGCGAACAAGGAATGCAGCATGGTATAAGGAGAATGCAATGTTAGCAGAAGCTTAGGAAGCTAGACAAATATTGGATGAGGAGCAACTCGCATTTCTTGCAGATCCAGGGATTCCAACAAGTCAAGCTTATACAGTTATTTCTCATAATGCTGCTTTCTAAACTAAGGACCTTGATACTTATGATTCTGACTGTGATGATCTCTCGACTACACAAGCGGTTCTTATGGCCAACATCTCCAACTATGGTTCTGACGTTATCTCAAAGGTACCTAATTCTAAAACCTATTTGAATGATATGGATAATCAAAGTGTGCATGCATTGCAGGATTTTGAACAATCACCAGTTATGGATTTTACAGATAATGAGATATCTAGTGATAACAATATCATTCCATATTCTCAATATTTACAAGAAACACAACAGGCAACTGTTCAAGATGTTAATTTGCAGGCATAACAAGATTCAATGATTTTATCTGTGATTGAACAAATGTCTGAACAAATGATTAATCATGTAAATAATTGGGAAAAGGCAAATAAGGAACAAAATAATGAATAAATAACCACTGAGCTTGAGAGATATAAGGAAAGGGTCAAAACTTTTGAACAACATCTTAATATTGATTTAAGTAGTCGTGAAAAAATGATTGATTCTCAAATGGATGATATGATTAGGGAGAAACTTGCACTCAAAGAACAAATTGACTCACTTGAGCAAAATCTTTCTAAACAAATCAAAGAAAAGGAATCTTTATTCAAAACTTTTATAGTTTTCAAAAATGAATCCAAAGAAAAAGAAAATAAATATATGGAAAATGAAATTGATTTGGAAAAGAAGATTAAGGAACTTGATAATATTGTTTATAAAGTGGGTCAATCTGCTCAAACAGTGCACATGTTAACTAAGCCACAAGCATTTTATGATAATACACACAAACAAGCTCTAGGTTATCAAAATCCGTTTTATCTTAAGAAAGCTCAGCGGATAAAACCAACCTTGTATGATGGTGCTGTTATGTCTAAAACACATGTTGCTATGCCTGTGATTGATGATGAAGAAACATTGATTTTGGAAGAAGAGAGTCGATCAAAAATGTTTGAAAAGGCAAAGGATCCTGAAGTTATTGCAAAGAAAATTTCTCATAAACCTATCGATTATGAAAAATTAAATAGCCTAACTGATGATTTTGGAAAACGTTTTTCTCCACAACAAGAATTATCGGCTGAACAAGCGTTTTGGTTTCATACGCTCAATCCTACCATTGAACCTTCTTACACACCACCTGTCATAGTGGATGTTCCCAGTGAACTACCTAAGGTGAGTTTGGTGAATGCAAGCCTTAAAAAGCTTAAATTCCACCTCACCCAGTTTGACTCAGTGGTAAAGAAGAGGACAACACCTAGTGCTCTTGAAGAAGGTGAATGGGGGTTTGAACATACAAAAACTATTTTTAACAATGAAATTATTCCATTTCTAAAATCTTTAAAAGACATCTTCAATGTGTTTGATAAAGATCTTCTAAATGAAATAACGGAAGTACAAACAGTTTTTGATCAAATGGAAGCGTCTGTTCAACAGTTTTCAGTTGATAAAAAATGTTTAGAAATTGCTAAGAAAGAAATTCTTTTGGAAAATGATCGACTCTTACAAAAAATCATGTCTCAAGATGTTCTGATAACTTGAGATGATTTCTATTCTATAAATAATGAATTCTTGTGGAATATAGAAATGCAAAAGTTTGATTCATGTGAAAAGTGTTTGAATCTTGTCTGACTTTCCCAGACAAAACAAGCATATAATGGACTTTGAAAAAACACACACAACATGAAAAACATTGTATTTCTCCTCCGAAGTGTCAAGCAATTAAAAGAAGACGTTTTTTGAAAACTATAAACATTCGAACTCAAAAAGCTGTTGAAATTCATGAATATTTTGAAATCAATGATTGAAAGATTCGACCTACAAGACAAAGAAACGACCATTTAGTAAAGATTGAAGGATACAATCAAATCTTTGAGAAAGAATAATAAGGAAGAGAATGTTAATCATGATAAAATGTTAACTGGCCCATAAATAAGGAATTGTGAAAACATAGTTTGGCCAAGATAACTTACAAAAAACGAGCCACTTTGTAATGAAATTAATCATGTGAAACATGTTTTTAAAGATCAGTTTGACTCAATCAAACAGACACTTGTTCCGTCCAAAAAGAACACAGTGACCTTTTTAATTAAGACAAACTGAACTTAAAAATCTATGGAAAATGAGGCTTAAAAGCTCAAATTCAAAGAGCAAGGTTTTTGTAATAACAATCATTGAAAGACAATTTACGAAAATTAAAAGGGAAACAAATTATTGAGAATGTTGTACAACCTACATACTGCCACCGCCATGCAACTATATCCACTACCAGGCAAGTCAAGCTTGATTTAGTACCATTGCCGCCTAGGTTATTGCAAAATAGGGAAGTTCACTTAAACTATCTTAGACACACTCAAGAACAAGCTGATACTCTTCGGGAAATAGTCGAACAAGCTAAAGCGATACAACCTTTAGATAGAGAGTTAGACTTGGCCTGTAAGCATACCACAAGAATTCAAGAATTGCTTGTATATGTTCAAGATACGTGCCCTAATGCGATAACACCTAGTACTAAGAAGGTTGCTGTCACACCCATGAACAATGTCAAGAAAGTTAGGTTTGCTGAACCTCTCACATCCTTAAGCAACATTAAACAGATAGAGTCTTCTAATACATCATATTCTAACACACCCGTGTTGTCTTCTACAGGAGTGAAGTGTTCTACTAGTAATTGCGGATCAAAGCCTCTAGGCAATAAAAAGAATGATATAATCTCGCAAACACCAAGTAGGAACAAGAAGAATAAAGTACAAGCCCAACCTAGGAAAGTTAATAAAAAGAATCGTGTTGTTAAACCTGTTTGTGATGTTGATGTTATGAAGTCACTGTCAAATGCGAATTCTGAAATTCAATGTGCTACGTGTAATAAATCTATGTTTGATGATGTTCATGATAAATGTCTTCTTGATCTTGTGCAAAATGGAAATAATCGTACTAAATCTGCTAAGAAACATAAAAAGCAAAATGTTTGGAAACCTACGGGTCATGTATTTACTGAAGTAGGATTTAAGTGGAAACCAACAGGCAGAATCTTCACTATAGTTGGTAATTCGTGCCCTTTAACTAGCATCAACTCAACTAGCGTAGTGCTTCCTAAGCAAACCACTTCCTACTCAGCTGAAATACAAAAACCAGAGATAAAAGTTTATAGCAGAAAACCCAAAAATGTTCACAACATAGGTTCAAGTAAAATAGCTAAGATTGTAGAATATAATAATGCTAACCACTCGGAACCCAATCAAACTTGGGGATCTAATGCAACAACTATTCCATCGTCTTCTTCTCTTGTCATGACAGGTTATTCAGATTGTACTCTGGTATCTGGACTCCGGATGTTCGAAACACATGACAGGGAATCGCTCTCAGCTCATGAACTTTTTTAGTAAATTTTTGGGTACTTTAAGATTCAGGAATGACCAGATTGCAAGGATTATGGGGTATGTGACTATCAGCTGGGAAATGTTGTTATCTCAAGGGTATACTACGTTGAGGGGCTTGGACATAATTTGTTTTCTGTTGGCCAATTTTGTGATGCAGATCTTGAAGTTGCATTTCGGAAAAACACTTGCTTTATTCGCAATTTAGAAGGTGTTGACCTACTTTCAGGGTCCCGTGACACAAATTTGTGCACAATTTCTCTTGATGACATGCTTAAATCATCTCCGATCTGTCTTCTATCCAAAGCATCAAAGACTAAGAGCTGGTCATGGCACCGTTGATTATCTCATCTCAACTTTGGTACTTTGAACAAACTAGCTAAAGACAGTCTTGCATGAGGAATTCCTAGACTTAAATTTCAGAAAGATCATTTGTGTTCAGCATGTGCATTAGGGAAAAGCAAAATATCCTCTCATCAACCCAAAGATAAAGATACTAACTAAGAGAAACGTATCTCTTTGCATGATGGAATATATGTGGTCCCCTTAATTTTGGCTGTTGCAAGTATTAACGAGAAAAAGGTATATCTTAGTGATAGTCGACGATTACTCAAGATTTACCTGGGTCAGATTTTTGAAGACAAAAGGTGAAGCTCCTGCAGCCATCATCAAATGCATCAAAAGTATTCCAGTTCGTTTGAAAGCCACTATCCAGAATGTTCGAACATATAATGGAACCGAATTTGTCAATCAGACACTTCGTAAATGGTATGAAAATGTTGGCATCACGCATCAAACTTCTGTTGCTTGCACTCCTTAGCAGAATGGTGTGGTCAAAGAGGTTGAAACCGAACTCTTTTAGAACAGCTCGTAGAAGCTGCTCGAACTATGCTGATATTTTCTAAAGCTCCATTATTTCTCTGGGCCGAAGCTATCAATACTGCTTGTTGCACCCAAAACCGTTCTTTGATACGCCTCCGATACAACAAAAATCCATACGAGATTATGCAAGACAAGAAACCAGACTTATCATTCTTTCATGTCTTTGGTTTACTTTGCTATCCTACCAATGACAATGAGGATCTGGGTAAATTTGATGCAAAAGCAGACATTAGGATTTTCGTTGGTTACGCGCCTGCAAAGAAAGCGTTCAGAATCTACAATAGAAGGACCCGGATAATTACTGAAACAATTCATGTAACGTTCGATGAGCTAACAGCTATAGCTTTTGAATAATTCAGATCAGGACCCGGGCTTTAAGGAATGACTCCTGCTACATCCAGTACAGGACTCGGTTCAAATCCTGTTTCTCAACAACCTTGCTTACCACCAATAAGAGATGATTGGGATCTGTTATTTCAACCAATGTTTGATGAATACTTTAACCCTCCAACAATTGCTGTTTCTCCAGTTCCAGAAGCTGCTGCTCCAAGAGTTGAAGTATTAGCTGATTCTCCTGTGTCAACTTCCATTGATCAGGATGCTCCATCAACAAGTATTCCCTCATCACAAGAACATGAACATTCTCCAATCATTTCTTAAGGTTTTGAAGAATCACCAAAAACACCAACATTTCATGATGATCCACTTAATGAATCTCCTCATGAAGACTCAACTTCTCAAGGATCATCATCTAATGTGAGACAACTCCACACTCCATTGGAACACCTTGGTAGATGGACTAAGGATCATCCTATAGCAAACGTGATCGGTGATCCTTCTCGCTCTGTATCTACAAGGAAGCAACTTGAAACTGATGCCATGTGGTGTTATTTTGATGCTTTCCTAACTTCAGTAGAACCAAAGAACTTCAAACAAGCAATGACTGAACCATCATGGATCGATGCAATGCAAGAAGAAATTCATGAATTTGAAAGACTTGAAGTTTGGGAATTGGTGTCGTGTCCAGATAACGTGTTCTTGATCAAACTCAAATGGATTTATAAGGTCAAAACAAATGAATCTGGCGGGGTACTAAAGAATAAGGCTCGACTAGTTGCTCAAGGATTCAGACAAGAAGAAGGAATCGATTTCGAGGAATCATTTGCACCGGTTGCTAGAATAGAGGCCATTCGTATCTTCGTAGCAAATGCCGCTCACAAGAATATGACAATCTACCAAATGGACGTCAAAACAGCTTTCTTAAATGGCGAGCTCAAAGAAGAGGTCTATGTTTCACAACCAGAAGGATTTGTTGATCAGGACAACCCATCGCATGTGTACAAGCTCAAAAAGGCTCTTTACGGTCTCAAACAAGCACCACGTGCATGGTACGATATGCTGTCAAGCTTCCTTATCTTTCAACAATTTTCCAAAGGTGTAGTTGATCCAACACTCTTCACACGACATGCTGGAAACGACATATTACTGGTACAAATTTATGTTGATGATATAATATTTGCTTCCACTAATACTGCCATGTGCAATGAGTTTGCTAATTAGATGACCACAAAGTTCAAGATGTCAATGATGGGGCAAATGTCATTTTTTTAGGATTACAGATTTCTCAAAGTCCCAGAGGCATCTTTATAAACCAATCTAAATATGCTTCTGAAATTGTTAAAAAATATAGTTTGCACTCTACTGATTCTGTCGACACACCCATGATTGAAACAAGAAACTGGATGAAGATCTACAGGGGAAACAAATTGATGCTACACTTTACCGTGGTATGATTGGATCCTTAATATATCTTACATCCAGTAGACCTGACCTTAATCATTCTGTCTGCTTATGTGCCCGGTATCAGGCTAAGCCTACTGAAAAGCACTTACAAGCGGTGAAACGGATCTTTCGATACCTAAACGAAACCATTTACATGGGTCTATGGTACTCGAAAGATACCGATATGTCACTCACAGCTTATGCAGATGCAGATCACGCGGGGTGTCAGGACACTAGACGTAGTACATCGGGCAGCGCTCAGTTCTTAGGTGATAAACTTGTTAGCTAGTCGTCCAAGAAGCAAAAGTGCACTGCCATATCGAGTACAGAGGCTGAATATATTGCCTTATCTGGGTGTTGCTCATAAATCCTTTGGATGCGTTCACAACTAACAGATTATGGCTTTCAATTCAATAAGATCCCTTTGTACTGCGACAACAAGAGTGCGATTGCTTTATGCTGCAACAATGTTCAACATTCAAGAGCTAAGCACATCGATATTCGCTACCATTTCATAAAGGAGCAAGTGGAGAATGGAATCGTGGAGCTATACTTTGTCCGGACTAAATACCAACTGGCTGACATCTTTACTAAACCTTTACCTCGAGAAAGATTTAACTTCTTGATCGATAAGCTAGGTATGAAAAGCATGTCTCCAGAAATGTTGAAACGTCTGGCAGAGGAAACGGACGAGTGATGGTGGTAACTCATATCCTGTAAATATGTATATATGAAAACATAAAATTCCAAAAAGATTTTCATTTTATAAAATTTTACAAAAACAAAAGAAAAATTAAAAAATCAGAAAAATATAAAAATATGTATCTCTGGCATGTCTTCTGAAAATCGATAACATTTACGGCCTTAGAAATGTCATTCAATAATGATACGAGGCTGTAAATGAAGTTCGAACAGAAGTTTCAAAAGCTTTCAAAACATGCCAAAATGGCTTGCTATTATTTCAGATAGCAACCCGGTCATCATCTTAAAGGAAAGTATTCCGTCAAAAAGGAGACTTGACCTCTCAACGGGAATTTATTCTCGGGCATGGTCTACTTTATGACCATGCAAAGGCTTGTGATTACTTTGCATCACAACCCGTGCTTCCTTTATTCCATAAGTGTACGTGTCAGTGCGCTTATGTGTCAAAATAAGAGAAATCTTATTTTCTTGGGTGTTGATTTTCAAAATATACAATAATCATCTTTCAGATTCAACAAATCATCATTTTCTAAGAAAATTTTGATCCATCAAATAACGACTACAACTCTTTCAATAGAAAATGGGTCATTATTTAAGGGGGGAGAAACTGTCAAAATCATCTTCTTCACAACTAATAATGTGTCAATCAGAAAAGGTTTTAATGATACCGGGTGAATAATTAAAGAGGAGTTAATTAACATTAACTCAATCGGGCTTTACATGGTATTTATTTAATCTTATAGGGGTATTGATGCAAAATGTGAAACTTATTCTTGTTTACTAAATCTTTAGGGTCTAGTTTTGCCATTAAGGGAAACTTACAATTGCCTTAGGAAAAGTTTTTGAGAAAGTTAGAAGGGTCATTAAACCTCAGGGGGCATTTATGCTAAACCTTAAAAGATTTGAACATAAACACCCTCCCTGTCATTTTGCCTCTCGTCACACACACACAAACCCTAAATCCTCCATAGTTGATCTTTAAGACCTTCAAGAATGTGTTATATCCTCGTTTTAAGCTAAAAGGTACATGTGTTAATGCTAAAGCTTCTATAATTTGACCATATCATGACTATTCATTTGAAAAACCCTAAAAGTCGATTAAAATTACATCACCCTAAAAAGTGCATGGAATCTGAAATTGATTGAGGGGTTTTGGTCCTATAGGGGTCTAATTATTATACCCATAACAGTTTTTTATGGGGATAACTCATTCATATGATTCGAATGATTCTTGATGTCGAAATTGGTGAATATGGGCAAGAACTTGAAAATAGTCATGGGTTTGGGTTTAGAAATGATATAATGAATGTTTGAATGCATTTAAGTGGTATTAAACTTGCTTGAATTATATTTCTTGAATATTTTAGGATATTTGTGTTCTTATGACTCGAACAAGTCAAAAGTCAAGAATTTTGTGGTTAATTCATGAGTTAATGATGTTAGAATGATTCCTAGATGATGTGTGACCAAGATGTGATAGATATTGTGGCCTAAAAATGTGAAAAATGTTTGTGTAAAAATTTACATAGGCGAACTATACTTACAGATTTTAACACAGGCGAACTATACTTAAGGTTACACAAGCGAACTATACGTTCAACTTTAGTACAGGCGAACTATCCGTTCATGTTTACTCAGGCGAACAATACACAATAATAAAGGCGAACTATACATGAATTTTTGTACAGGCGAACTTTACATAGGGTTAACTCAGGCGAACTATACGTAGGTGTTAAAACAGGCGAATTATACACTCACTATAGGCAAACTATACTTGATTTTTTCTTGTAGAACTAATCTCGTAAACTTGGTAATCCAATTAATCTAAGTATAATTAATCCCTATCTTGTCACTAAGTGATTAATGTAGGTCTAATTTTCCTTAGAAATAGTTAGTGTTTGCCTTGATTTCAATAGTTGGCCTATAGTTAATGTGGTATATGAGTATGTGTGTCTCCTGTTTGCATATTGTTAGGTTCAAGAAAAAGACTCGGTCACCCCGTGTATTGTCTAGAATAGCATAGCTTGTAGATGTAATGTAAGCGTATGACTTATGGTCTTGGGTCGGGTCTTTACCCACATGTAAGCCCACTCCATAGCCCATTTTGTAGGGCATGTAACTCACTATATAAGCCTTTTTCCAGCCATGGAAAGAGGTTGGTTGTTCATTTTATCAATTACACACAAAAGGTTTTTCTCTCACTAGAAATCCTCTCCTTTCTCTCTCTATAATTGGCCAACCCCTATTCTTTCCCTTGTGTTATGATATCGAATATCTAGAATTGAATTCATAATATCAACAACACTAAATTTCAGAACATGTGCACAAACCAGTACTAAGAATTTATCTATCAACCCACAACTTTAACCCAACCCCACAAATATAATATATAAATCATAAGCCAGACAACCCCTACCACCAAAGAACAATCTTATAGATAGATTCAATAAAGAAACCAACCACCACAATAAGATCATTAACTTATCCTAACACACCACTTATACAGTTATGTAAAACATATAGTAAATTAGTCAGGCACTTTATAGTTGTACAGAGTCGATTTAAACTTTATGACACGATATAGTACTTCACCTCTCGCGTCCTATATCTCGTTTTGAACAAGCGCTCTCTAGCAATGTGTAACTCCTGAGAATCCCTAAAAACACCAATCCTATCCGAAGCTTCACAGATTTGTATTGTGATAAAATCATTATGCTCTGTCAATCATATTTGATGTATGTCATCAAGCTATTCCCATAATGAACTAATGTGTACGTGAATAGATACTAAGCTCACCTAATGTAAGCTAGCTGTTGTCTCCTAACCACTAGCCTACTATCCAATGTAAAATGTAACGACTGAAACCTCTCAATCTCCAATTCGTAGGATAGCCTCTAAATATCTCCCATATCATTGTAGATATATGTACTAATACTCAATTGAAATATATTAAAAACATACCCATTAAGATTCGATAATTGTGTTAATAAATCATAGATTCTCAGTACTCAGTGTTTCTTCTGCACAAGAAATATTTTAAGTGATATTATAAAATAATCTTGCTAAATAACTAATAAACAGGTTAGACTATATAATAACTAATGAGTGAAGATTATTAAAGTTCATTGTCTGCGGTGTAATGACGTGTTCAAGAAAACCTTATAAGTTGTGTAATTAGATACACGTCAAAATTTAAACCTAAAATAGATATAATGAGTAATATTTTAGTGTCTTCAGTCATACATGATGTTTTTACTAATACTTTTGTATTGGTCTAAATCTCTGCTTATTTCTAGGACAAGCACATTTCTCAATCTTACGCTAATAAAAGTTAAATGTCAAATGCGAAGTTTAGACTGTAATAATACTCTTGTTCAATAGAGCGTTATTGTATGTAACAAGGATTCACTAACGGTCGAGCTGTATTGAGTACTCGCACTGCAAAGGTGTGCTGATAGAAGTCGGGTTAAGACAGATCGAGCCAGTAAAATACTATAATGTAGTTGAATAGGGTCATGTAGAGGCACAATACTTATAGCGACTGCACTAATGATATACACATGTGTACAATCACATAATTAGACACTCAGTGTCCTGAATCGAGCGTATACGGCCCATGCTGTGAGAGCACTCATCCAAGCTATCCAACAACGCTCACTCACCTCGTGATTGTACCAGTCATACCGATTTAGTGATAAATGAACGACTCCATGTCAAAATAATATAGTAAATTCACACAAAATTATCTGTTACCACTCGTAATAACTCACTTTATCTCCTGTGCTCACCAATGTCATTCGCATACACTGAAGCGATATATATATACAAACCCACATCTCAACATCACTCACTGCAATCGCATCTCAAATGTTGTTACTTCAACACTACCACTATTTCCTTATAAATCAACAATGTCCTATACCCTACCATTAGTATCTACCCCCTATCATCAACAACTAACAACCTAACCAATAATGTCACAATGTAATGATCAAAACTATCAAAAGTATATACATAAGTGTAGTGTCACCAAAGAGTTAAGTCTCAACCTAAACTCAAAATACTGAACCTTCTAACCCTAGGTACGAAAGGCCAAAGGTCCCTCATCATACGAGATCAATGTTCCTGCCTCTACCCCTCTCTCTCATACATAGTGATAACATCCCTACCTTCTATAATAGTCAAGTTTTGCACAAGACTTGATCTCCTCGTTCTACCCACCTATCCTCTGTACATCAACATAGAGTCAAACAAATAAACTAATTAGAAAGTTGTACTTTACAATCTAGTACAACTTTTATACCCCTGTGTTAAAATAATGTAAGATTGCTATCCCTTAGTTTGTTCATGCCTGGAGACTCTAAGAAAGATTGAGAGAGTGCATCGTATAATATAACTGCATTAACTGCGCTAACACCTAATCTGGTGTGTGAAAAAACAAGTGGTCCATCCACCCGTCACTAAGATCAACATTATGTCGAACCAACCAGAATTAGTATACGCGCTACTTATAACATCTGAACACTAGACGTCCCCATTTATGTGAGAAGCGATTTAGTCGTGACCTGATCACCGAATTATCTTTGATGATCACCAAGATACACAATGCACTCAATACTTTGTGTTCTCTCAGCAATTAACTACCCCTCTCAAGTACATTATGAACCTAGAAATATCTTGTTGAAAATTCATTGATGCTATCTCTCTTTCAATGTGTACAAGATCCATTACAAATTAAACATCTTTCTCCGATGTCCTCTCGCTTCCTCGATTTGTCCTCCTCCTGCCCCTTTGTGAAGTGTGATAGAGAGAGAGAGATAGGAGAGAGATGCAACAGATAACTCCAAATGTTTGTGATAAATATTAGGAGTTTTTATTTAGAATGGACACAGTGTGATCACTACTGTCACCGCCTACCACCCATGTTATCACACAACACTATTAATTTCCCTTCATAACACAACGTTCCGTAATGCGTAGCGACGTAACGCCCGTGACTCGTGTAGTGCCAGTCTATAAACCCTCACAGTACTATATCAGAATTGCATCTCAAATGAGCTTGACTCGAGTATATAGTAGTAATAATCCGCACTGCCTCATACAATGTGTCCCAATGTCAACGTACAGTTCAATGTAAGAGAGAACTCAAAGAGAGAATGTTGTAATGTAATTGTGTAGAAGCATCATTTTTCGTTTTTGTGAAAAATTTTCACCAAACCACTCCAAAATGGGATCTTTGCAGTGCCAAAACAACTGCACCAATAATTGGGACTGTTGTCGTGCGCCGAAACAAGCTGACTTTCGTCTGAATGAGCTCTGATACGCGCGTCAATTCCCGTATGGATGTTCTGTCGCGGTGTCACGATATAACTCGTCCACATCCATAAGCGCCTCAGTAGACAATTGTGATGTTGTGCATGAGATGGAGTTGTCTTGAAGTGTAGGCGCTCGTAAATGTTAGATGGTGATGCATTGTTTCTTTAGAACGTCTGGATTGGGGTTGGTTAGTTTTGGTATTGTTAGAATAGTGAGGCTTGGAGTATGGGCTCTAGACTTTTCCATCTTTTACACTCTGATGACTAATTGGATTACACTTCTTCTCTAAATCATGAATCACTATTCTGTTTGATAGTGAATGTTTAGATTAGTCTCAGTTATGATAAGACAAATAGAACATGTTGTGAACGCTAGGAGTGTATTTGGCACACTATAGTAAGTCATAAGTGCAAGTGTGATATTTCTTGAGTTTACAGTTTTGTGTGTGGAACTCTTAGGGATAGAATGCCTATTAGATGATCGTAGTCCTAATAAGGTGGTTTATGTTCTTTAAGAGGACCAACTGTGTGACAGCCGTTTGTAGTTTCCAAGATCGGACTACGTGTGCAGTGTGTGTTGCATATTGGCTTATCGTGAGTATAGTGTAAGTCTTTGTGGCGAATGTATCCATTTGGCAGGTAGTGACTGTTTTTACACATGAGTGATGCCCGTAGATCTCGAATAGGAAAATATATTGAGAATCGCTATTGATGGTGCATTAGTGTAGCGATTATGGAACAGAGAGTGTTGTTTGCATCACCCTCTCTTTTGAGTACTGATGCTCTGAGTACCTGTGAGATAGAGACTTTGTAGGTCTCTATTTTTGTCAGTAGGGTGTCATACTTGTTGTAGCACCGATAGGGTGTTTGGTGTAAGGGTGAAATGTAGGGTAGAAATATTGTGTTTTGTTTTCCTCTGGAGAGCACTTGAGTATCAGACGTTAGCTTAATCTCATCGTGTGGTCTCGAATATGGTATGCCTTATCTCCGTGTAGATTAATGGTGAATTGTAGAAGGATCATGTGTAGTCTTTTTGACTAAGTGTATTTGTAGTTGTGATACGTAAAGATGTGAATATGTATATAAGATAGAGGTTTGGTTTATTATAGGATGGCTCTTATCTTGTAGGACGCCTTATGTGGGAATAGTATCGCTGCTCCCGATTATGGGCGTAGGTTGAATGAGATATGTACTCTAAAGGTATTGACCGAATTATCGGAGTGCTCACTGCTCTGTTATGAATACGTTGCCAAATGAACACCATTAGTGTCTGACACGACATATGTGAGGCCTTAGACAAGATGAAACTAACTCTATACGTTAGCATTAATAGAAGTTTAGATCAGCTCTCGATAGACAGTCGACATATTCATGTGAAACTGGATTAGAACGAGAATCACGATCAGCTCAGGTAGCACAGAGTGAGGCCGTTCCTGACGGTCAAAGGATAGAGTGTACATTATGGAGAAACACTGCATTCGCGCGATATCTCGCACTGACTCGATGGAAATCGGAATAAGAGGGACCGGACGCGCTTTATGTTTTCCCATGGACACCGCTAAATAGGATATCAAAGATAGAGGTAGTAGGAGCGTGTTGAGAATCCGACTGTGCATCATGCGACTGAATAAGCTGAAGACAAGTTTTGGCTAGTGTGTCCTGTGCATTGCCTAGGAGCTGGTATAAAGATGTAACTATGCTCTTCGAGATACGTATTTGGTGGTCTGGGATAGAGCAGATTCGAAGATGCTCATGCATTCACTCTGGTGTGTCTAGATAGGTGTGATTGCTGTCGTTGTGTCATATAGAGGTATAAGGGCTGAGCATGTCAAAGGGCCTTGCGGGGATTTCACTACTGCAAGTCTAAAGTCTGATCCAAGATTATACTGAATGATAGAGTGGGAATAGATCACTAATGAGAGTGTAGATGTCACTTACGTGGGAAGTCTTACAAAGGATTAAGTGGGCGATGGAGCAATCGATTTGGTTACTCCTGTGAAAGTGATAGAGATGTAGACTATGAACAGCCCAAGAGTCAGTGTCTGTGTCATTGCCTGGCGTATCTACAAGTATGGGGACACAGTATATTTGTTGAGATTCATTAGCGCAATATCTGTACAAGTGTGTGAGAAGTCGAGAGTATAGTCGCATGAGATCATGGAGTTACACTGTGACTGTGATTTTCATGATGCGATAGGTATTGGTAAATAGAGTGTTAACTGTTCGCGTTGGCACTGGTTGATTGTGCCAAATGGATGCTTGAGTCATGTGGAGCGATGTATGGTTATGTTGGATATGTATGTTCTGTGACTGTTTGTGAGAGTATCCACCAAGACGGTAATGGAAAAAGTGAGCGTAGGTGTACGTCTTTCGAACTTAGATATGGATATGTGTGTGTAAGGGACTTGCGCGTAATTGAAGATTGTATTGAATGGAGAGCTGTGGATGTTGCTGTGCTACCATTGGCTGATGTTTCTCCTGAATTGATTTTGATGGTAGCTGGGATGTTCATCTACCATTGGCTGAGTTTTCTTACAATAATAGCTATCATTCGAGAATAAGATGTGCTCCGTTTGAAGCCTTGTACGAAAGGAAGTGTAGGTCGCCTGGTTTATGGGCTGAGATTGGAGAAAGTAGTTTGATTAGACCTGAATCGGTTCAAGAAACGACTAATAATGTTGAAAGTATCACCTTGGAAAGGTGTAATTCGTTTTGGGAAAAAGGAAAAGTTAACACCGAGATACGTAGGACCATTTGAGATTCTTGAAAGGATCGGTCCTGTAGCTTATCGATTAAAGTTGCATGAGGAATTGAGTGGAGTGCATGATATGTTTCATGTGTCAAACTTGAAGAAATGTTTGGCTGATGCTAGTTTGCATGTGCTATTAGATGAGATAAAGGTTGACAAAACTCTTCGTTTTGTTGAGGAACCTGTAGAGATTATGGACAGTGAAGTTAAGAGGTTAAAACGTAGTAAGATATCGCTTGTGAAAGTTCGTTGGGATTCTAAGCGTGGTCCTGAGTTTACTTGGGAATGCGAAGATTATATGAAGTCTAAGTATCCTCGGTTGTTTGTTGATCGATCTGATAAATCGGCTAGTTAAATCTCGGGACGAGATTTCCTAAAGGAGGGGATACTGTGACAACCATGGCTTGAGCAGGTTAGTCAAACCGTTAGTGTTGACTTAGGTGCCTGTTTCAATGTATGATGTATGTGATTTTATGTGTTTATGTGTGTTTATATGTGTTTATGAGATATTGGTAATCAATCTATTGAGTGTTATCATCTCAATGAGATTGGAATGGGGTGAAATTGTTTGAGTTTATTTTGTTCACTTTTGAGTGACAAGGAAATGATTATTGAGATTTGAGTGTTTCTGTGTTAAATGTGTAAATATTATTACGTATACGTATTTTTGTGTTAGTAATCTAAGATAGGTTTAGATTTTTAAATGGTAAGTTAAGAATAATGTAAAAATTCTATTTTAGGAAAGTTAGATTGAAAATGAAAAGTTAAAAAGTTTTTTTTAAGTCTAGTGAATTTCGTTTAAGCAAAAAGGTATAGTCAAATAAGTTAAGGTTTTTATTAAAATTTAAGATATTGTAAATAAATAAGTAATTAGTAAATAAATAAATAAAATAAAAAAAATAAAATAAAAGAATTAAAGGGGGGCGGTCGGTTAGGTTCTAAAAGAAGGAAAAAGAAACAAATTTGAGTCCAAGTCTAATTCCTAATTAGAGTTAATCTAGAATATCTTTTAGGAGGCCTATAAATGCAAAAAATAAAAGATCCCTAAACCCCTATTGTTTGGTCGACCGATCTAGAGAAAGAAAAAAAATTAGGGTTTAAGGTATTTTCTAATTCTTTGTTTAATTCTAGTTCTTATTTTAATTCTTGTAATCTAAGTATGATGGATTATGTTTAATCATGAAAATAAATTTGGGTTTTAAATTTTCTAGATTTTATAGTTTAATGATGATTGTTTGATCATTGGTTCAATTGGTTTCGTGATTTGATCATGCGTTAGGGTCTAGATAGCCCGAATTAGTTGTTTAATTCATTACAGAAAATTAGGCAGTTTTGTTTCGATCATAACTAAATCATAAATTATCAACTATGCAGTTAATCTCGGCGAGATCTCGGCGAGATCTCGTCGAGATCTCGGATCTCGGGGTAAAAAAAAATCTCGGTTTGTCTCGTGAGTTTTTATGGTCGAAAAGTGGGTAAAAGGTCGTTACAAAATCAGTGTGTAAAACTGTGACGAATTTCAGTTTTGGTTTTGATTTTTCTAAAAATACTTAGACATCTAGTTAGAGGCCCAAAATCACGTGGAAGTTAGTTTATATATTGTGTGTGACCCTATGTAGCACCGAAACGGGAACGGCAAAGGGATACGGGGACGATACGGGAACGGGAAACGGCAAAAATCAAAAATTCAAGATACGGGAACGGCATAGATACGGCAATAAAAAAATATAAAAAAATTAAAAATATATTAAAAATTTATTGTCTTACAAGTTGGATTGAATTTAAACTAACAAATAATAACTCAAACTAGTCATTTATTTGTTTTATTTTTAACAGAAATTTATTCATTGACTTTTCTATTCACGTGGGTACAATGTAAAAAGATCAAGTTTGAAGTTAGAACTTGACTTAAAAACCACAAATATTTTTACAACATAAAGTCAAGTACATCATACGTAAATCAGAAAGTAAAAAAACAAATACAAAGAAACAGTGTCTTGAAAACTGGAATTACAAAAGTAAAAGCAAGTGAACTAGTATATAAAATTAGTAGAACCCAAAAGCCTATATTTTTTATTATTTTATTCTCTTTCTTCTTTGTTAATGGTTGTCTTCTTCACTACGTAATACATTAATTCACAGCCATAACTCATGCCGGAATTATTAACAGGACGTCACCCCTCACCAGGACCAGCAGCTTCACGTCTTCATCCTTCACACAAGGTGGTGCCTAACATAAAATTTAGGTAGGTCCTAAATAAAATTACCACGTCGGTTCTAAAGATTTTGCATCTCTAAGGTGGTTCCTGGGAACCACCTAAACAACACATAGGTCCGCCTCTGATTAAAACCCAAATGAAACGGCTTGGAAACTTCTTGGAAATCCAGAAACGACAAGGAAATGTTTCGGACATTTGGGAAACGACAAGGAAACGTTTTGGGGGCGTATCCGTTCCCATCGCGTTTCCAAACGGGAACGGTATCCTTTTAGGCGTTTCGGTGCTTCAGAACTGTGACCCCTGAATTTTTGCGAAGCCTATAATGAGGTTTAAATTGGTTATCTAACGTCATACTTTTAGGGGGTCAGATTCTGGACGAATACTGGACACTTTGGATTAATAAATTTCTAAAGGGTATTTGTAAAAGGGTAATGGCTTTGGACTTACGTTTCCGTTAGGCGCTATGAGAGGTTCATAGGACATATATGTAGCATGGTGAATTTTGGTTTGAATTATAGAAGTGTTAAGTGTTAGTTTAGGAGTGTAATGTGAGTAATAAAATCTGACTCAAAACTAGAAAATTTAAAGTGTAGCATTGAAGTGTAAATGGCATATGTAGGAGTTGGAAAAGGATTAAAATCAAGAATAGAACTATGGTAGATAGCTTAGATATCCATCATAGTTGAGGTTACATCATATTAGGTTTAATGCCTAATTGATGGTAGCTTATTGTGTGCTTAATTGTTTAGATTATCAGTGAAGTGTTTGTGAAGCTTTTGTTGGATTCTTTTAGGAAGCTAAGCATCAGGTGAGTTTCATAGTCTCTTTTTTTTATGTTTTAAATTGGGATGGAAATGATGCTAAGTGTTTTGGAAATGTTTTGAATTGCTGTGATTATGAGTTTTGATTGCGTGTGGACATTATGTGACTGCATATGGCTTGTTGTTGCATGATATGGTATTGTGTTGAGGATCATTAATAGTGGGGCTGATCATCTCATGGATCGTTAATTTGAGATTGATCAACTCAGTGAATTGGTATAGGTCCAGGCCTAAATATAAGCTTCAGCTGGTAGACTTTTAGGTGCGTAAGTGACGTATGTGGGATCGGAGGGGTTACGTACCCAATATATGTTGGTTGGTATTTATACTGGTGATTTGTTTGCATGTTTGCATTTGTTTCATATGTTGCATAATTGTCCTATATTGTTTTGATAATCACAGTAATTGGTTTGAAAGGTTTATAATGTGTGTCTTAAACCTATGACTCTCACCAACCGTTGTGTTGACGTTTTTAAGCATCATTTTCAGGTGAGCTTCATGAGAATACTAAGGTTAAGAGTATTGGCTAGAATGACTGCTAGGATTGCATTGGAGTTCGCTCATGAGTTTGTTTATGTTTGTTGCATGGATTTTGTTGAATGTTATTTGATTTTATTAGGTTCGTGAGATGTTGTTCTTGTATTGGTGAGACCCTTTTTCATTAATACAAGACGTCGTTCTTTTGGTTTTCGGTATTGTCATGACACATTGTGTCTTTATTACTTAGTTATGCATTTAGTGTTTCTCTATTGTTAACACCATTGTGTTGTGATGATATCCATGATGTTAAGCCTCGTGTTTCTGCCTTGGCGGGGTGTGACAGATTGGTATCAGAGCCTATGGTTATAGAGAACTAGGTGGTTGAGCCTAGACTATAGCTTAAGGGTCCCTCATATAGATGCATTTAGGGCTTATGTGTAAGTATATACCTATTATGTTTATTTTCCCTAAGTTTCATAAAGTACATTATACTATCCCCCACCCCCCTCCTCTATATACTTATGTCCCCTTGAGTTTATTCTTTGTTATTTTGTAAATCCGTATCCTGATATAGTCAATGTTTGTGGTCTATTATAGGTTAGGTCCCACCCTTATTCGTAGAAAGTTTCATGATTCAGTTGCTTTCGCAATCTGGGTTTAAAGGATTAAGAATTAGCAAGCGGTAGTAACCGCAATATCTGGAATTTCTATTTGCAATGTGGGCTGTGGTTGGTCGCAAAGAGAAGATGACCTTGAAGGAAGTTGATGGACAAACGGTTGAGGAAATTGAAACAAAGATAATTTCCAAGGATAGAGTTCCTGGAAAATTTCAAGATTATGAAACGTCTAAAGAAGAGCCGGTGGAACAACCTAGAAGACATGACCTGTATGGATTTGTGGATCACCCACAACTTCAACAAGGAAATCCCATGAATGAGTTTGCACCACATCGACTATCTCAGCCAAAGGGTAACATGAATGGATAGTTAATAGAAGATGAGGAAGAAGTTGAGAGGAATGAAGTAGACTCGGACCTTGAGTCCACCGCAAGTAGTAAACCTGTGTAGAGGAAGACAACTAAAGCTGATCATGACCGCGTCGTACGTAACTGCCCATATTGTTCTAAAGTGATTGATATGTTTAGCTTGTTTTTCTTTCTTCGACGTTTGGAGCCATGTTTAGGAAATGTTTTTCGAGGTTTGGATTTGAGTATTAAAATAAAAAGTTGCGTTAGTAGGATAATACTGTGTTAATTGTTGGTTTCATTTTTTAAGGTTGCTAGTTTTGGTGTGTTTATTTTATGAGTGTCTTCATAGGAGGAGTGACAACTTGTGAAAGGGGGGCATCTTTAATGACGGTGGCCAACATAATTATACATGCGCCGCAAACATAGGTGGACCTGCATGTATGATTACTTGGAATTTTTGTGATTGCGTTGCATGTTTGTATATGGTTATAAGATGTATGATATGATCATGATTCCTAATTATATCGTCTTATGTATATAATTTTAATTTCTTATAGACAATGACACAGTCAATCGACGTCACTTGGCAACAACGATTACATCAACAACAAGAACCTGACATTACTGCTATCCAATCGCACAACAATTGCAAAATCATTCTTCCTCAGATTGTCACATCATGTAAATAACAACCGTGAACAATGCAAATAACGGTAATTGGAGAATGGTGTGGTGGATGTCGGAAACGGTTTGCAGGAACAAACAGATGCACTTTCAAGGGATTTAATCTTGTAATCCCTAGGAGTATGATGGGAAAGAGGTGCGTTAGTGGCATTACTAGTTGGATCGAGAAGATAGAAAATGCTACTGATTTTGTAGTCCATTGTTTGTGATTGATGATTGATTGATATTAGTTGCAGATGCAATTCGATTGATAATAGGTGGTTGTGCGGAGAATCAAAAAGGTGAGGTATGCGGGCTATGTTCATGAGTGATATCAAAGCTTTGACTTGGTGGAACCAATAAGTCCAAGCAAGAGGATGTCGATGGCTGCAATGGCATGACATGGAACGATTTTTAAGGGCTCAATTGATGGTTGAAGATTTATTGCCCAGGTTAATTGAAGTGGAGGAAGTTGGAGAATGAGTTTTGGAATCACAAGATGGTGGGAGCTAATCATGCTTGCATACTCCTGATAGGGTTTCATGAGAGGCCATGTTGGTCCCACACTTAGTTACACTGAGTCATCTCGTATTAGGAAGGTACATATTACGGACTGGCTCTGAGATAAGAGGATGTTTGAGCATCCCAACCAATACTATTCGATAATAATATTGAGGGGTGAAATACTTATTGACGAAGCAGTCAGTCTGTCGGTAACCTTTGACAAAGGGTCAATGACATGAGGAAAGTTAGTGGAAGAGTCTGGTAAATGGTAGTCAGGAGGAGATCGTGGAAAGACAGCCAAGAAGGCAAAAGTGGGGCACAGGTTTGTGGCGACAGCTCCTCCCGCAGAAATAAAATTGCATGATCAAGTTCTAGCTGTGGCAAGTGTTTACTTTTCATCCATATAAACAATACCTTGCATTGTGTGCTTTTAATGTCAGGAAACCGGGTCATTTTCCAGGGATTGTCGGGCATCCGGTTAGCATAAGTAGCTCAGGTGGATGCTGCTTTTAGAATTGGTAACAATTTGAGATGTGGTTTTTTTGAGTGTGGGATAGCCGGATCATCTTCCGCAACACTTGTCCAAGTTGAATCGAGCACCTGGACAAGTTGGAAATCAATTGGCTTTGGAGGGCAGCCGAAATAACTGAAGCAATGGGAACCAAGTTAGAGGAAGAGCTTTCAACGTGAATGTGAATGCAATGGAGGCGGTCCAAGATCCTAACGTTGTAACGGGTACGTTCTCTCTAAATGATCACTTTGTTACAGTATTATTTGATTCGGGAGCCGATTTTAGTTTCTTTATCTACTGAATTTGCGCCTCTACTTATGTGGACCTTGTATTGTGAATCATGTTATGGATAGAATTGTTGATGGTAAGAAAAGTAGTAAGTGAATAGAATTATTCATGGACAGCAAACTAGAAATAGAAAGTTCCCTTGTTTAGCATAAATTTACTTACCATTACGGTCATGGAAGTTTTGATTTGATTATGAGATGGATTGGTTGTCCCAAAATATGGCTGTGATTGTATGTCTTGAGAGGTTGTAAAAATACCAATGAGGATGGTAGGATCCTTAGTGGTCACAGTGAACTGGACCGTACGGAATCACCAAAGCATTTGATAGAGTGCAAAAAGGAGGATGAACGAAGTTGAGTGATATATCTGTGGTACGTGAGTTTGAAGATGTGTTTCCAGAAGACTTGTCAGGATTGCCTCCGCAACGGCAAGTGGAGTTTTGCATAGATCTAGTTCCTGAAGCGACGCCAATTGCGAAGTCTCCATATCGTTTAGCGCCTTTAGAGATGCAATGAAATTCGTTGGGCAGCTGCAGAGTTGCAGCAGGGTTTCTTTACGACCTAGTCATTCTCTAAGGGGAGCGTCAGTGTTATTTGTCAAGAAGAAGGATGGTTCACTACATATGTGTATCGATTATAAAGAGCTGAACAAGGTTGTATAGGTTGACGATTAAGAATCGTTATCCTCTTCCGAGGATTGATGATTTATTTGACCAACTATAAGAATCGCGTTATTTCTCCAAGATAGACTTGCGATCAGGTTATCACCAACTACGTGTACATGAAGACGACATACCTAAGATGGCGTTTCGAACAAGATACGAACATTTTGAGTTTACGGTTATGCCTTTTGGGCTAACCAATGCACCTGCAGTCTTTATGGATTGATGATTGAGTTTGTTAAACCGTACTTAGATAAGTTCGTTTTTGTTTATGGTCAACGGATGACATCTTGATCTACTCGAAGATGAAGGAGGACCATGAAGTTCATTTGGGTTTGGTGTTGGAATTGTTAAGGAAGGAGAAGCTGTATGCCAAGTTCTCCAAGTGTGAGTTCTGGTTGCAAGAGGTGCACTTTCTTGGTCATGTTGTCAATCAGAATGGTATACATGTGGATCCCAGCAAAATAGAAGCGGTAAAGAATTGGAAGACCCCTACGACGCCTTTTGAGATTCGATCATTTTTGGGATTTTTTTTACGCCGTATTAACAGACGGTTATGCAAACTTTTCCTAAAATTATAAACCTCTTACACTCGTTAATCCAGAAGACTCAGAAGTATGTGTGGGGTGTGAAGCAAGAAGAGGCTTTTCAAACTTTAAAGAATAACTTGTGTGATGCACCAATATTGATGCTACCTGATGGAATGGAAGATTTCGTGGTTTATTATGATGCATCAAACCAAGGATTAGGTTGTCTACTCATGCAAAGGGGCAAAGTGATTGCTTATGCATCGAGGCAGCTGAAAACCCATGAGAAGAACTATACAACGCATGATTTGAAATTGTGTTTGCTCTTAAAACTTGGAGGCATTATTTGTATAATACTAAGAGTGTTATCTATACGAATCACAAAAGTCTTTAACACATTTTTGATCAGAAAGAGCTGAATGTGCGTCAGAGGAGATGGATTGAGTTGTTTAGTGATTATGAGTGCGAGATTTGTTACCATCTTGGTAAGGAGAACGTTGTGGCTGATGCATTAAGTAGGAAGGAGTGGTTGAAACTTAGACGTGTAAGGTCCATGGCAGTGACTATCCAGGCTGGAATAAGAGAAACGATACAAGCAGCCCAGAGTGAGGCGCTTAAGCAAGAGAATATACTTATGGAAAACCTGCATGGCCTAGATCAGCAGATGGAAAAGAAAGAGGGCTAGAGTTTGTATTTCATGGACCGTATATAGGTTCCATTAATAGGAGACGTGAGAACGATGATCATGGACAAAGCTCACAAGTCTAAGTACTTTGTGCATCCAGGAGCTGATAAGATGTACTATGATCTTCGAGATACGTATTGGTGGCCGAGAATGAAAAGATGTATTGCTACTTATGTTAGTAAGTGTTTGACATGTTCAAAGGTAAAGGCTGAGCATCAAAAGCCTTCGGGTTTACTGCAACAACTTGAGATACATGAATGGAAGTGGGATAAGATCACTATGGATTTTAACACTAAGTCGCCTAGGTCAAAAAGTGGGCATGACACGATTTGGGTCATAGTCGATAGACTGACTAAGTCGGCTTATTTCCTGGCTATAAGAGAAGACTATAGTACTGAGAAATTGGCAAATATCTACATTGATGAAATAGCCGCGAGACATGGAGTTCCTGTGTCAATTATTTCAGATAGAGATGGACGATTTATGTCGCGTTGCTGACAGACTGTGCAAAAAGCTTTAGGGAAGAGGTTGAATATGAGTACGACTTATCATTCCCAAAACAGATGGGCAAAGTGAGCGTACGATTCAGACCTTAGAGGATATGTTGAGGGCGTATGTAATTGATTTTGGTGGTAGCTGGGATGTTCATCTACCATTGGCTGAGTTTTCTTACAATAATAGCTATCATTCGAGTATAAGATGTGCTCCGTTTGAAGCCTTGTACGAAAGGAAGTGTAGGTCACCTGTTTTATGGGCTGAGATTGGATAAAGTAGTTTGATTGGACCTGAATTGGTTCAAGAAACGACTGATAAAGTTGTGTTGATAAAGGAGAAGCTAAAAGCAGCGATAAATTGTCAAAAGAGCTATGCTAATAATAGACGCAAACCATTGGAATTCGAAGTAGGAAATCAAGTGATGTTGAAAGTATCACCTTGGAAAGGTGTAATTCGTTTTTGGAAAAAGGAAAAGTTAGAACCGAGATACGTAGGACCATTTAAGATTCTTAAAAGGATCAGTCCTGTAACTTATCGATTAAGGTTGCCTGAGGAATTGAGTGAAGTGCATGATACGTTTCATGTCTCAAACTTGAAGAAATGTTTGGCTGATGCTAGTTTGCATGTGCCATTGAATGAGATAAAGGTTGACAAAACTCTTTGTTTTGTTGAGGAACCTGTAGAGATTATGGACAGTGAAGTTAAGAGGTTAAAACGTAGTAAGATATCGCTTGTGAAAGTTCGTTGGGATTCTAAGCGTGGTCCTGAGTTTACTTGGGAACGCGAGGATTATATGAATTCTAAGTATCCTCGGTTGTTTGTTGATCGAGCTGATGAATCGGCTAGTTAAATCTCGGGACGAGATTTCCTAAAGGAGGGGATACTGTGACAACTATGACTTGAGCAGGTTAGTCAAACCGTTAGTGTTGACTTAGGTGCCTGTTGCAATGTATGATTTATGTGATTTTATGTGTTTATGTGTGTTTATATGTGTTTATAAGGTACTGGTAATCAATCTATTGAGTGTTATAATCTCAATGAGATTGGAATGGGGTGAAATTGTTTGAGTTCATTTCGTTCACTTTTGAGTGACAAGGAAATGATTATTGAGATTTGAGCGTTTCTGTGTTAAATGTGTAAGTATTATTACGTATACGTATTTTTGTGTTAGTAATCTAAGATAGGTTTAGATTTTTAAGTGGTAAGTTAAGAATAATGTAAAAATTCTATTTTAGGAAAGTTAGGTTGAAAATGAAAAGTTAAAAAGGTTTTTTTTAAGTCTAGTGAATTTCGTTTAAGCAAAAAGGTATAGTCAAATAATTAAGGTTTTTATTAAAATTTAAAGTATTGTAAATAAATAAGTAATTATTAAATAAATAAAAAAATAAAAAAAACGAATTAAAGGGGGGCCGGTCGGTTAGGTTTTAAAAGAGGGAAAAAGAAACAAATTTGAGTCCAAGTCTAATTCCTAATTAGAGTTAATCTTGAATATCTTTTAGGAGGCCTATAAATACAAAAAATAAAAGATCCCTAAACCCCTATTGTTTGGTCGACCGATCCAGAGAAAGAAAAAAAAGTTAGGGTTTTCTTTTAAGGTATTTTCTAATCTTTGTTTAATTCTAGTTATTTAGTTTTCAATTAATGTAATTTAAACTTGATGTATTAGGGTTTATAAATTAGGGCTTTGATTTTTCTAGAAGTTTATAATGTTATAATAATTGTTTGATCATTAGTTTAATTAGTTACGAGATTTGATCATGCGTTAGGGTCTAGATCGCCCGAATTAGTTGTTTAATTCACTGCAGAATTTTAGGCAGTTTTGTAACGAGTATAACCCATTCATAAAAGATCAAATAAACAATTTACCACATACTGGAGATAACCTCAGAGAGTCTACTTTCCATCAAAGTTGGTCTCGTGAGTTTTTATGGCCGGGAAATGGGTCAAAATGTCGTTACAAAATCAGTGTGTAAAACTGTGACGAATTTCAGTTTTGGTTTTGATTTTTCTAAAAATACTTAGACATCTAGTTAGAGGCTCAAAATCACGTGAAAGTTAGTTTATATATTTTTTGTGACCCCTGAATTTTTTCTAAGCCTATAATTAGGTTTAAATTGGTTATCTAACGTCATACTTTTAGGGGGTCAGATTCTGGACGAATTCTGGACACTTTGGATTAATAAATTTCTAAAGGGTATTTGTAAAATGGAAATGGCTTTGGAAGAGCTATGAGAGGTTCATAGGACATATATGTAGCATGATGAATTTTGGTTTGAATTATAGAAGTGTTTAAGTGGTACGTTTAGGACATGTAAGTGAGTATAAAATTATGCTCAAAACCAGAAAATTTAAAGTGTAACATTGAAGTGTAAATGGCATATGTAGGAGTTGGAAAATGGTTAAAATCAAGAATAGAACTATGGTAGATAGCTTAGATATCCATCATAGTTGAGGTTACATTATATTGGGTTGAATGCCTAATTGATGGTAGCTTATTGTGTGCTTAATTATTTAGATTATCCGTGAAGTGTTTGTGAAGCTTTTGTTGGATTCTTTTGGGAAGCTAAGCATCATGTGGGTTTCATAGTCCCTTTTTTATGTTTTAAATTAGGATGGAAATGATGCTAAGTATTTTGGAAATATTTTGAATTGCTATGATTATGAGTTTTGATTGCGTGTGGACATTATGTGACTGCATATGGCTTGTTGTTGCATGATATGGTGTTGTGTTAAGGATCATTAATAGTGGGGCTGATCATCTCATGGATCGTTAATTTAAGATTGATCAACTCAGTGAATTGGTATGGGTCCATGCCTAAATATAAGCTTTAGCTGGTAGAGGTTTAGGTGCGTAAGTGACGTATGTGGTATCGAAGGGGTACGCCTACCCAGTATATGTATGGTTGGTTTTATATGGTGATTTGGTTTGCATGTTAGCATAAGTTCATATGTTGCATAATTGTCTTATATTGTTTTGATAATCACAGTAATTGGTTTGAAAGGTTTATAATGTGTGTCTTAAACCTATGACTCTCACCAACCGTTGTGTTGAAGTTTTTAAGCATCATTTTCAGGTGAGCTTCATAAGAATACTGAGGTTAAGAGAAGTAGCTAGAATGACTACTAAGATTGCATTGGAGTTCGCTCCTGAGTTTGTTTATGTTTGTTGCATGGATTTTGTTGAGTGTTATTTAATTTTATTAGGTTTGTGAGATGTTGTTCTTGTATTGGTGAGACCCTTTTTCATTAATACAAGATGTCGTTCTTTTGGTTTTCAGTATTGTCATGACACATTGTGTCAATATTACTTACTTATGCATTTAGTGTTTCTCTATTGTTGACACCATTGTGTTGTGATGATATCCATGATTTTACGCCTCGTGTTTTCGCCTTGGCTGGGTGTGACAATGGACAGGTTATTTTCATTGAGATTAAAACCAGAATGAGGTTTTAAATTTTTTTTATTTTTTATTTTATCGTTTTGTATTGTTTTAGGTACTGGACTCACGTGGTGAACTGCAGCAGCTGTAGTGTTGCATACAAAGCTCTAAATGCACTTGAAGTGTCTCTTCGGGTGTTTTCAGTTGCTGTTGTGGCTATTGTGGCTGCAACCAAACCGGGGTTGATATCCGTAGCTTTGAGAAACACACTGGTCGTTGCTGCGGTTTTGTGCTTTTTGGGATCAAAATGGTTGTCCCGTTTCATTTACAAAAACTTGTTATCATGATTATAATCATGCTTTCATTTGTGACTTGATGTTGGCTTATGGGTGTTTTTGTGGAACCAGTAACCGTGTTTGTGGCTGGTAAAGACTGTAAGTTACTGATATAGAAATGTTTACACAATAATCACAGTTAAGAGTCGGTTCACTTTGATTTCTTAAATTTACGTAGCTGCTTTATAGCTGAATAAGACCAGCAGATTGTTCAAAAAACAGCTTCTCAAAAAAATCTGGGTTCCATACTTGAATGTCAGATGATAGCGTTATTTCATACATCATAATACAATATAATAATTCATACAAAACGACAGATAGATCATAGTCACCTATAGATGGATCATAAGTGAAAAGGGTGCGAATGTAAGTCATGTCACTTAAATCAGTCACCTATAGATATATCATAAGTTAGATAAGATAATTAGGGAGCTATTCGAGATTAATTCATGAAATATTTAAAATGCGTGTCGTACTAAATATTTGATACGATCTGAATCAAGCTCATAAATATCTGAGTCGAGTTAGCCGTTATTAATTTTGTCACATAAGTAATTGAGTTGAGTCACGTTCTGCTTGAGTGTCTTAACTATACTTAACCGAGCTAGAGCCCAAACTTGAAAGTTAATACTTGATCGAGCACATGCAGGTCAAGTTTTGTGCTTGAGTTTTTAGACCATGTCAAGTTTTGAACTTGAAAGTAGTTTGTCTCAATCACACCAAGTACTCATTTCTTAGGTTTGAGACAACACTTCATACAAGGTGAAACTAGACTTTCATGTTCTCTTGTGCAAGAAACTTGAGAGATCTTTCATTGCACTTGAAAGACGACATATCGGCAGGGCCGTCTCTAAATTTGTTAAAATTTTGAGGGCCCTGTGCGAAATTACACAATGAAACCTTTCGAGAAGAAATGTTATATATAAAATGTCATTGTTTATAAGATATAATGCAAATAAGTTATCTACACGTTTAACATATTGTTAAGGGGATAAATTTTGGGGCCCCTAAAATTTTTAAGGCCCTGTGCGGTCACTCACCCTGCACACCCTCAAAGACGGCCCTAACAAAACCACCTTATGTGACAAATTCGTTGTGTCAAAGCCCGGAGCACTCCGATATTCAACCAAGCGGACTCTAGACTCGAGCCGAACTAATTGTACATCTCCTTAACCTTGGAAACATGATATACCTCATCAATATACATGTACAAAAGCCTTATCCATGCATATTCTACGAATTCTAATAAAGCTTCCTAGCAAATGGACATTGTACCTAAGATGTTAATAGCATATTAACATGAACAATCCTAATTAAATCATCTACCAACCAAATCAATGTCTTAAAGTCATACTCGTACAAAAACAAATCCAATAGCTTAAGACTGTTAGACAATGTAAACCCGTGAGTATAACTTTATTATTGATCACTATTTATAGAGTACAAATGCATAAACCTAACTCTAATGACCCAACCCACAAGTCAGGCTTGGGCCTAATCCATCTAATACTCCCCCGCAATTCGAGCGGCGAAATCCCGAAAAAGAGAAAATAAAAAAAACAAAAACAAAACATTGACGTAATAAAAACATTAACGTAATAAAAAACAAACCGACTCATGACCGAAGCATGGACAACAATATAAGATTGTGTGGATTTGTGACCTTAGCACAAATCACCAACACAAATCACGATTGTGTGGATTTGTGACCTTAGCACAAATCACCAACACAAATAACAATCGTGCGGATTTGTGACCTTAGCACAAATCACCAACACAAATAATAATCGTGCGGATTTGTAACCTTGGAACAAATCACCAACACAAATAACAATCGTGCGGATTTGTGACCTTAGCACAAATCACCAACACAAATAACAATCGTGCGGATTTGTGACCTTAGCACAAATCACCAACACAAATAACAATCGTGCGGATTTGTGACCTTAGCACAAATCACAACACAAATAACAATCGTGTGGATTTGTGACCTTAGCACAAATCACCAACTCAAATAAAAATTAAAAAAAAACAATTATAACTTTTTTTTATTCGATGATTAAATAATAATAATAAAACCACGCTTATTCTTAGATCCATGGACAAAGGTTGCTTGACCAGTTAGCAACACCTTTTAGGAACCACAAACCAATCTCCTTCCTTGACATCCACAACCTTAACAGACTCAACAGATCTAGCTTTGAGAAACACCAACATCCTTTTACAAATCTCCAGACTATAAAATTTCAATATCACATGCCCTTGATCATGCACTTCACCATTCCCAGTAGCTTTGAAATCATCTTGTGACACTTTCATCAGCTTTAGCAACAAGAGGCCAAAAGACTTCACGTTGTTATTCTGTGACATATTTAATTTTGAGAATTGGTGTAAGGAGATTGGGTGTTAGCATATATTCTTTATGGATGAACCGGAGGGAGGGATAAAAAGTGTATATTTTCCAATCGTATATGCAAAACCTAAATTTGAATTTTGATATTTGAAAATTGTATATTTTCCAATCGTCGCTCAATGCACCAATAAAAAGGTACTAAAACAAATTTAAGGCGTCGGTTTGCTATTCAATAATCCAGAACAAACGAATTTGGAATCCTTTTAAAGCGCGGCGAAATTTTGTTAAACAAATTCTTTGACTATCCGTTGTTTTGAGGGCGTTTAGGATTACGCATCGAAACAAAACTACAACCATTGAGAACTAAATATCCTAACTTAAATTATATTATTGTTGTTAACAATTTGAAGCTACACTACTGTAATCACCAAAAATGAAAGTATGGTGTTGTTTTTTTAAGCACATTGTTATTATTCGTAGAGGTGTATCTTTAAATGGGTCCAAATGACCAGCTCTAATAGATCTACTGCTTCTCGTATGCATATTTGAAGCGGTTAGTGATCTATCTAATTTTATCATAATTTCATCCATGATCCAACATATGCATTTTTAAAGATAACTGAAGGAAAAAAATGCTTAGTTATTACCTTTAGAGCCAAAGTACACGTCTTGAGTCATATTGTTCTTGAGTATTCGTTATTGGTGAGCCACCACATATAAAAGGAATATCTTATAGCAAATATATATGTCATGCAATGTATAAAATTTCTTTTTTAATGACTGTAGAGAAGTAATGCTCCACTCCATAGGAGCGAAGGCGACGGTAAGAGGTCATAACATAATTTCTACTACGCTTTCCCCAATTTCCATAGCATTTCTTGAAATTATGTGAGATGCAACATTAAAAATATTTTAATGTAACATATTATGGAAATACAGGAGCAGATAAACCTTAGGGGGTGTTTGGGTCATCTAATTTGAGTGAGGCGAAGAGCTGCAACGGTTTCAAAAAGCCACATTAGGGTGTCCACAAAGATAAGCCAATAAGCCCTCATATAAGCTACTTTTGAATTATTTCAAAAATCCCAAAATAAGCTAATCCAAACACCGCCTTTAGTAAATATTATTTGTTTGTTTTGTTCTCCAAACACCATGGACTCGTTTGTCGCCTACAATCTAAAACCACATAAGCCATCCTAGTTTTGTTATACTACGCAGCAAAAGTAAAAATTTGCTCTATGATTATCTAGTACCTGACCAATAATTTTGAGCATGCAAGCCAACGGGCGCAATCGAACATTGATCAGTACCTTATTTCTCCAAAAGCCTAACTACAAACAAAATCATATCACTTTTAACAAATCCATACCAAAATAAAACAATAGAAAAAAAAATCCAAAACTAAATTTTATAAGCAAAAAACATACTAAACTCATTCACATAATCTATAATAAAAGTAAAGCCCTAAAAAGTTGGTTATTTAAGTCGAACTCACCTCAAATGATCCTAAGAAGCTTTAGTGTCGGCTCCGTTGCGGTGGTAACAACATAAATCCAAGGTAAATTTTCAAATCTGTTATAATAAAAGAAGAATAAATTAATCTCAACAAAAACAAAAAATTAAGATGCCATCCAAAAAATCAAATAAAACCAATCATTATTCACTAACATAAAATTATAAAGTAGACTCACATCATATAAACAATTTTGAGTATTGTGTGTGTGTGTTTGAATAAGAAGAAGAAGAAATAAGCTGGAAGAAATAGTGGGCCGGTGGGGAGGTTTAGTGGGGTTAAAAAAATTAAAACTATTGGAAGGCGTGATTGTATGCATAACCATACCTCTAGTTCAAATCATTGATATTGCTTGCCTCTCATCTTTCTTGGCAAGAAATCTTCACCTCTTGGACAACCTCCCTGATGGCAGCATCATCTGCAATTGAATATGAGGTGGATTTAAATTTTTTTGTTTTGTTCAATGAGTTTGATGAGTAATAAAATACTTTGTGTATTTTGTAGACACGTGTTTTGTTTCTTAAGATCTGTAAATAATTTAATAATTTGTTACTGTAGATAGCAATAATATATCAATAAAATTTGTTAAAGTAGCAACGGTGAGTTGCAACATTATATTCTTATATGATTAAAAGTAATGTAGATAAGGAATATTATATTAACTACTATAGATAAGCATTTAAATAATGTTGTTGTTCACTTTCTCTCTTGATCATCCTACCACAAATGTATAAATTATATAATAATTGTGTGTAAATTATGTTTAGCAATATGATTTAGAATACATGGCAACATGATTATGTCAACCAATGTGTGGATTATTGTTCCATTCGTCCGCCTTTGAATCGATTTCGCTAAATTTTTGTAGGGGTGACAAAATGTACAATTTGAGTCACAGGCTTGAACACGTTTTGATTAGTTGGATGGGTTGTGAAATGTATGGTTTGATGCATTGTTATTCCTTAAAAGTTGCGGCGATGGTGGGTGGCGGTGATAGGAGGCGGTGGCGGTGGGTGATAGTGGATACAATGATTCCTTTATAGTTAGGCTGTTAGTAACCAAGGACCAACGGTGCAAGTGGTACATTAGAGAAGAAAACAACACAAGATCAAAATGTCCTTTTGTCTAACGAAAATTTTAACGCTCGTTACAAAACAAATGACCTAGGGTGAGAGTTTATGAGATTATGAGTAAAACCTCAAATGTACAGCACAACTTTACTAAATGTGAGAATCGAGTACTCTTCAGAGACTAACAGTGTAATTTAGTCTAAACAAAACTATGATTTGAAGTGAATTATGACCAATGTTTGGTCAAAAATCAAGATCAAACTAGACATCTATACGACTCATAATGCAAATTAGACACTCTCTTCAATTAATGTAAAAAGAATTTAAGTAATACAACTTATTAAGCTTATATAGTTTTTAAGTAATACAAGTTTTAATGCTCTGTATACAACTATTTAATGCACCAATGCACATATATAATTAATGCTATTATTAAAATACTTATCACTTCAAAGTACAACTAATATAGTACATGGTACAAATCAAGCAAACTATTAATTAATAATACCAGAAAACTTTTCTTCTAAGCATTTATCAAACCCACAAGCCAAACCAGTGTCTTAGCTTTTTCATAATATGAACGCGAAAATTGATCATTCGATTGTACTGATGCGTGCGATACGGGTCAGTTTTAAATTTATAACTCGGTATATCAAATTCTTAAGCAACACATACGAGCAAGTGAACTCGTCTGTAGTAGCAAGATATTGAATGGTAAGCTAGGATCATTTACGGGGATTTGGGTATTTCAACTTGATAAAGATTTCGATGATAAAAGTCCTAAGATGCAAGCAAGCAATGATAAAAGTGATTCAATAATAAATAGATGTACTTGGTTGGATTTAGTTAGGGAATCCAATTCGATATGAGGGTGGCAAAGATTAACAAATTGATTAAAAGAATTGGAGGTTATCCAATCTATTGTATTTAAACTTTTTGCCTTCGTCAAGACTCCTAGTAAAAAAAACAAGCATTAGGCGCAATCATTCAATTCATGACTAAATCAACCTCCATGAGTTTGATTCGCGGTTCGTTTCACAAATCATAGACATCGATAATTATGTTCCTAGTTATACCAAACCGCTTAAGAAATGGTCAATACAAATTGTAGCCGATCGTAGACAAAAAGGCGACAATTGATTGATTAACAATATTCCTTTTGGCCTATGATATTCTCAACAAACAATCCAGTTGATAAAACTATGCCACTTTAGAACATAAGAACAAATGGATCTAAGACTTAGCTTGAAATTGAATTAACATGCCACACTATCGTAATCAAATCTTCATACCACAAACATCATCTAACCAAGCACATAAAGGGACTAGCCACTCATATTAAACCAAGACATAATTTCAGAAAATAATGCATTCATAAACATAATGAAAGTTCTTACAAAAGTATTGCAAAAGCTTAAAGGAATATAAACTAGGAAATGATAAACTTGTGACTTAGAGGGATCCTTCCTCCTTCTTGGCTTTCCTAGAGCTTCTTCCTAACTTTCTTAGACTTAGATAGCTTTGGAGAGGAGTGGTGGCTATGAGGATTAGGATTTAGGGTTAGAGAAATGGTGAGGTGTATGTTAAAATAAGGCATAGAGGTCTCTTATTTATACTACTATTTTATGTTGGTTCTAGGGCTTAAAGGGGTGTCCAAAGTTGGTTTAGAGGGTCTAGATCCTTCTTGGTTATTCAGGTTTCTTCTAGAGTGAAATGAAAAACGTGGGATCCAAGAGCCGGGTGGCATAGCCTCCTGCTGGGCGGCACGCCTTCTGTCGGGAGGCAGACTCTCCAGCCGGGCGGCTGGGAGGTCGCTGGTGGGATCTTTTTGTTGGATCTTTCCTTTAAGGCTCTTGCTCGAGTTGTGCTTGGCCATGGGCCTTCGTACTTCACCATATCTTCATTACAACTTGATCTCAGGTCTTGGAAGCTTGAGTAATTAGATTTCTTCTTCTTGGAGATGCTTCCGCACTTGATCCTGACACGGGATTCTTCGTACTTGAGATAATCTTCGCATGTTCGTCTCTCTTTTTCTTGTTTTCCTGTATTTGGCTGCAATTACACTAGAAAGCATATTTTGACATAATCGAGTAATAAAACCATAGGTAACTGACTAAATAACTAATACAAAAGTATGAATAACGCTCCCAAAAAATACTCTATTTAAGTGTTATCACATGCCATTAGAAAAGCTCAAAATTACGAGTTCGACGGTGCCTTCATCTCTTATTGAGCCGGCCCGAATCTATTTATATGGGTCGGACTGACCCATATTTATTAAGGCTCAAGGATAATTAAGCAACCCAACCCAGAAAATAGAAGTGTTAATCTCAGCCCAAGACTTATATGAAGTTAGAGTCTCAGGCCCATGAAAGAAAGCCCAGAAACTCAAAGCCCTTCTAGCTGCTGAAAGTTAACGAAAGAAAAAAAAGGCCCAATCCAGTTTTTGGAATACTGCTTAGACATAACGCAAATAGATAAAGGGGATAGCAGCAAATATTCATATCTTATCTTTCCATCTATTTTTCGTTTCTATCTTTGTTTTAATTTTTTTTCATTCGTAAGTAGAATAGATAGGAGTAGGATAGATTATTTTTTTTCTTTGTATTATTCGATTCAGATCTTATGTATATATTTTGGATTTGATTTGTAACAGATAGGGTGATGTTTGTAAGGATGTTTCTGGATTCATTTTCTTTTGTTACAATTCGAAGGTATTGAAGACGTAGTTTTCCCTGATTTAGTTTGGTCATCGATTGTTTCCTTTTTTATGTTATTAGATTTCTTAGGTTTTGTAATGATTTCGGATGTTTGTGGATTAGTAGCAAATTTGGAAGATAGATTATTTGTTTTTAAGAAAGTAGATTCGGTTCGACTAGAGATTCAGATATTAGCGATTAGATCGGGATTTATTATTCGTGTAATGGCTAAATTGGTTTGAGCTTTATGTTTCATTCGGATTGAATAAGTATTAGAAATAGTGTCCGGTTTAAAAAGGGATTGAAATAGATTAGTTCTTTCGGATAAGATCTAGGACAAATTAGTTTATTGGCTTATTGTTATTTATCTTAACCGTTGTTGGCTTATTGTTTGATGAGATCGGTTTCGCACCTAAGGCGAGGAGCTTACGGGTTGTATAAGCTATCTTATTTTCTAAGTTTAGAGCTTAATTAGAATTTACTAGCTTATTAGAGCATAAAGTTTAAATACTTTATCATCTAATTAAGTAAATAAAGTCTAATTAAGAAATAAACTTGGCATATAATTTAGTTTATATAATCGGGTGGTTTATTCGTATCGGTTTCGTCATTTGGGTTTTACTTTCTTTTCCTTTTTCAATAATTAGTAGTTTTAGCTTATGTAGCTTAATATGTTTTTTATTATTGTTATGCTTATTATTGTTAGTTTATTTGCCATGTTTAGCGAGTAGATTTATATATTGTTGTTAAGTGAGTAGCGACTAGTGAATTAAGTGTTGATTAAAAAGAGATTTGTTGATTAATAATCTTCGGGTTATTTAGATTTCTTATTTGATTATTTTGAAGGGCAAAATCCAGAGAAATAATCAAACATCAAATCTAGTTATTAATACCGATATAAAATATCGTTTTCAAAATAAACCAACGTTGTGAGAAAATGATGTTTTTACGGGTATTAATTCATCAACATTGAATCGATTAATTTGTACCAAATAAAGGATTGTTTTCAATATAAACCAACGTTATGAGAAAACAGTTTTTTAACGGGCACTAATTCTTTATTAAACTCTTACCTTCACACTTAATGATCTTTTCGCCTCACTTGACAAGCATATTCGTTTTAGTTATATCTTAGTAGTAATTTAGTTTATTATTATATAATTAGTATAAAAACCAAAACCAAAACAAAAAGATAATCAAGCATCAAATAAGAAACATTAACGTGAATCTCAATTCAATTCTCGCCGTGGATACAACATCTAGAAGATTGATTATTACTTTTCCTAAAGTAATTTTTACATCTAAACGGGAAATAGTATATATATATTATTACGACACGCTTTTGACGTTTATCAAAATGGCGCAAAATGGCGCCGCTGCCGGGAAGATTTGAAAGTTTATTTTTTTTAAATATAAAAATACAAAAATATTTTTCTTTTATTTTCTTTATAAAAATTAATAAAAAATAAAAAATCTTCATTATCCTCTCAAGCGTTTAATTCTTATCTCTTTCTCTTCTCATATTGTTTAATTCTTCACGATGTTCTTCTCTTCCTCTCATTCCCATGATCCTCAGACCATGGAGGATTTTTATCAACCGTCACTCATCGACAACCGTTTCGGGAACTGATTTTGTATTAAAAATCATATGGTTCGGCTACTTTGACAGAATTACCAATTCCATGGATTTCGAGATGAAGATGCAAACGAGCACTTAAACAAGTACTTATCTATTACTCAATTCATGAAACAAAATGGAGTTTCTCAAGACAGCATCAGTCTGAATCTTTTCCCATTCTCTTTAACCCACGAAGTTGAATCTTGGTTTTATCATCTTAAAACTCATTTTATTCACACTTGGGAAGAGATGATCCTCAAGTTTCTTTCAAAATACTACCCATATTCTAGAGCGTTGCAGCTTAGGAAAGACATTCTGAATTTTCAGTAATTGCCCATGGAGTCAGTATTTAAAGCTTAGGAAAGATTCAAATCATGTTTACGAAAATGTCTTGATCATAAAATTTAGCTTATTGATCAAATCTTTACATTTTATCATGGAATCATGATGGTTGATCAGAACAAAATCATGGTGGCTGCCGCGACAATATCCTGCAAAAGACTCCTCAAGAGGCATATGATTTGATCGAGAATATGACACAACATCATTTTCAGTGGGACACCGAAGTGTATCATGACACTACCACTGGTGTGAGTGCTCATTATTCTGAGACTACTTCCACGTTAAGTGCACAAATTGAGGTCCTTGTAAAGCAAACTGCATACACTATTCAAAGTGTTCAACATCAACCAGGACCAGGTCATCCTAACACCGTTTACTATTCAGACTCTGATAAGAGTGATGAAGATGAACCTTCTGAAGTGTTAGATATTCAAAAAACAATTCATTCTTTGAGTGGCAATCCCACTCCTTCTGCTGATTCTATGGTCGAGTCTCTCTCCCCACTTCATACTCCCTTCGGGGATAGTGACTCTCTCTTGGAGGAGATCGACACCCTTCTTTCTCATTCTGATGATTCTCTACCTGATTATGAAACATTTTGCTTTGATATCAAAGAGAAGATTAGTGGCAGTACCACTTCTCATTCTGATCATTCTCTTCCGGACTACGAAGCATTTTGTTTTGATGTTGATCATATCGAAAAGAAGAGTAGTGGCAGTACCACTTCTCATTCTGATATTTCTCTTCTTGAATATGAACCGTTTCATTTTGATCTTTCGATTGATCAGCTTCCTCTTGCCGATAGGAGTGATTCTTATCATGAGAAGTTCGTCGATAAACTCACTCACATCACATCTCCCCTAGAGTATGATCATTTTTACTTTGATCTTGAGGACAATCCAGGAGAGTTGACTAGACTTTTGAAGGAAAATATATATGATACATCAATTAAGAATCTTACAATCAATGAGCTTAATGATTTTCCTCTCCTCCTATCCGATTGTGACTCCACTTTTTCTAAAGAATTTTCTGAGATCGATCTTTTAGTCTCATTTCCTTTTGAAAATAAAGAGAAAATTTTCAATCCCGAAATATTCATTATCAAAGGAGTCCAATCTCAGAGATTTCATATTCTTCCACTAGACGATTTTTCTACTATTTCATTCATCAGTGAATCTCTTTTCCTGACTGATCCTTCTGAGATCGAAACTTTTCTATCATTTCCTTCCGGAAATAAAGACAAAGTTTTCGATCCCGGAATTCTCATTATTGATGGAGTTTTCTCTTTCATGAGAAAATCTCCACATCTACTGATAAAGTCATGATCGATAAACGATATATTTCTAGTGAAGCTTCTTTGAAAATTAAATCATTAATTTGTTTTCACCCCAAGGACAAAGAAATTTTGGGCGAGTCAAGCTAGTGACTAGTTAATAAACAAGCGCTTCTCGGGAGGCAACCCGTGTTTTTCCTATTAGTGATAGTAATAATATATTAGTTTAGTAGTAATAATGAATAAGTGTGAGGGAGTGCTTCTCTCCATGTTGTGTTTTGTGGTACCCATTTTGCTTGCAGATTTCCCTATGATCGTGAAGACCTCCGTGCTTGTTTTTAATCCTCCAATCACTCGGTCTCCGATCATATTCATGCTTATATCTAGGGAAATTTTCTATCCTGATCATATATATATATTGTTTCCCCTTTCATACTTGGAATTTTTTGCATTTGCCTTTTTATTCCTAAGTGTGGGGGTAAACCCGACATTTTTGAACATTGAGGCAAATGTTCAGTGCTAAGTGTGAGGGGGGGATTTCAATCAAAATTGATCATACTTGTGCCTGTCTATGTCCCACGCAACCCCATTTCAACCAATATATTGTTTTATTTTAGTTAAAAAAAAGAATTGATGAAAAATGGTATAAAAATATGTATAAATAAGTAGGCCCATAGGCTAGAACAAGGGAGATTTTGACTTTACCAAATATTACACTCTAGCTTTCCCCTTAGCTTTCAAGACTAAGCGTTTGGATCTCTTTAAAGTTGAATATAAGTTAGATGCTAAGCGTGGAGTAGTTGGATCTCTTTAGAGCTCATAGAGGTTAATTGTGGATTTTTGCTTCCATCAGCTTAAAAACTATAAAAATAATAATTTTCAATAAATAAAGTTGAATGGTTTTTATAATTCTTAGTTTTTAATCCCTTGGTAGAGATTCCTTCTGGTGAAAGTAAGATACACATCGAGGTTTTATCAGTGTTGTAGGGAAATAGGCTACCGATTCCTGACGGCTCGCTCTCGTTGTCTAGGTAGTTAAAAGACCACAGGACTTGAAATTTGGCTATAAAAATAATAATAATGAGATTAACCAAAGCTGAAATAAGACCACTGTTTCTTATCGGTTCGCTCCCAATGTTGCAGTCATTTAAAGGGTGGAGGTAACAATAATAATAATGATAATCCGAGACTAATAAAAGTTTGTTGTTTCCTGACGGTTCGCTCCCGTTGACTTAGCCTTCAAAAAGGTCGAGGAAATTTCTGAGGTCGAAATAAGACTACTGTTTCTTGTGGTTCGCTCCCGATGTTGAAGTTGTTTAAAGGACTGAGGGCTAATATTGTTGCATTAATAATTATAATAAAGCCAAATTTTGACTCTATGGTTATCTAAATAAAGCCTCCGTCTCTGGACTCGTAGTTGAGTTGTTTCGGATGAAATAAAAAAGGATAACCCTTTAATCATGCGAAATTAAAACCTTAATGTGGACCTTATTCTCAGCATATCATTTCTTTAGAAAAGGATTTCAAACTAATTATGGTTTAAACCGGTCTCCTTTATAAAAATAAGACTATAAAATATCTGATCTCGTTTCACATTATATTTTCCGAATAAAATCCATAGAGGAATTAGGAATAAGGGAGCAAAAAGTTGGCTTACGCCTACACAATTAGCATTTATGAGTAGCGTTAGCATCTAATTTTATATCTAGCGGTGATTTTATTTTAAGCTTAGTTTGGGGATTGTGAAAATCAAGGATGACAAACTCCCGTTCTTTAAGCCTTTTAAATAAATTTTATCTTAGTTTTTATCTATTATTGAATAAGTGGTTAAAACAGGGGCGCTTTAGAAACAAATGATTTTTATACCCTCTTGATGTACCTTTTTTATTCTTGTTTGATGTGAGGGATTATAAGTTAAGGGGGGTTAAAACATTTTATTTCTATTTCTTTCTTGGCGTGTATAATAAACATTGCGTGTGGGACCAGCAATGGCTTAGTGTGGGGGAATTTGATAGTGCAAATCACACTCCGTTTAACCCCAAGAAAACATACTAAAACATACAAAATAAAATAAACTTTGAGTAATTATATTGCAAAAATGTTTTTGTTTTGTGTTTTTATGTCTTGCGGGTACAAGGGATTGAAAATAAAGCAAAAACGGTGAATTTCGGATAAGATTTGACGACGTTTGCGCATTTTTCGAGATCAAGACGAAGTCGAAAAAATTCCCCGAGCATGCCATTGGAAAGAGCACGAGATTACGAGTCTTGGCGATGCCTCATCTCATAGTGGGCCGGCCCGAACACCATTTATATGGGTCGGACCGACCCATACTTAATAAAACTCAAGTTTAAACAACTCTTAATGAAAAAGCCAAGCCCAAAACCAACTCGGCCCAACACCCTTCTACCTTGCTACGGCCCAGTTCAGGAAGTATAACCAACCCAACTCGGTCCATTGGTGTACTGCTGCTTAGTGTAAACCTAAAGATAAAAAAGGGGCACAGGAGGCATCTCTTTTTAAATCTTAACTCCCTTTTTTTGTTTTTTCGTTTTTGGTAGCAGTAGTAGAACCTTCAATATACGCAGCATCTTTAATATCTTATCTCTTTTAGTTTTTTATCTTTTGTAGCATAGAAGGAGTAGTGGCAGCAGGTAGGAGTAGGGTAGTTTAATTTGTTATTTTCATTTCCGATTAATGTAATAGCCTAGGTTTAATTTACAATGTGATTTGCGGAAGAATGATTTTTGATTAATTGTTGATTGATGATTCAAATGGATTGAAGAGGTTTCCAAGGTTTATTGTTTGATATCGATTGTTTCTTCATCCTTTTTTTATCTTAACTGTTGTGGCTTATTAATCAAATAAGTTGTCTCATAGCTTATTTTGATTACTGCTTTGGAATCGGGCTTTAGTTCAAGTTGGCTTATCAATAGCTATTTTGACTTTGCTTAATTCATATAGCATATTTAGATTTACGTTTCACCTTGCTTATTGTCGAAAATACGTTTTACTTTTTTATCTCTGCTTATTCTCGTTTGGAGTTTGTGGCTATTTGGTTCAGATTTAGTGTAAACGTTGTTTCAAATTATAGAGTATCGTTAGGATAAGTTCTGATTTGGTTTACTCTTCTTTTGGCTTAATTGGTTTAAAAGTTTTCGAATGGATGTTTTCTTGTGATGTCGTTGTAGTATAGCTTGATTGGTTTACGATGAAATTTGATTATTACTTTTCTGATTTCGAGTAGTTAGAGATTGAATCAGTAGGATATTTTCTCGAGTTAAATAGTCTTTTATCTATTAGTTCTTACATATCAGATTTAGGACAAGCTAGCTCATTGTTTAGTTTATTATTCGTCTTAACCATTGTTTGGCTTATTGATCGGTTCAACACATGAGGCGAGGAGCTTAAAGTTTAATAAGCTAGTTTTATTCCAAGTGTAGAGCTTAATTAGAGTTTACTTGCTTATTAGAGAGTAAGTGTTTTTTAAACACTTTATCATCTATTAAGTAAATAGAGTCTAAATAAGAAATAAACTTAGAATTTAACTTAGTTTATGTAATCGGGTGGTTTTATTCGTATCAGTTTTGTCATTCGGGTTCTACTTTCTTTTCCTTTTTCAATAATTAGTAGTTTTAGCTTAAATAGCTTAATATGTTTGTTATTATTGTTATGCTTATTATTGTTCGTTTAGTTGCCATGTTTAGCGAGTATATTTATATATGCATGTTAAATGAGTTGCAATTAGTAAATTAAGTGTGGATTAAAAAGAGATTTGTTGATTAATAATTTTGGGATTATTTAGATTTCTTATTTGACTATTTTGAAGGGCGAAATCCGGAGAAATAATCAAACATCAAATCTAGTAATTAATACCGCTATAAGAGATTGTTTTCAAAATAAACCAACATTGTGAGAAAATAATATTTTTGCTGGTATTAATTCATCAACATTGAATCGAGTAATTTGTACCAAAATAAAGGATTGTTTTCAAAATAAACCAACGTTGTGAGAAAACAGTTTTTTTAAATGGCACTAATTCTTTATTAACTATTTCCTTCACACTTAATGATCTTTTCGCCTCGCTTGACAAGTGATATGTGAGAAATCACATATCTTTATTATATCTAAAATGGCCCTTAAATGATCAAAATGTGCAAAAATATACTTGTATTTGTGTATTTTGTTGTTTGTAAATGTGTAGGTACGGATAATGCAAAAATTACAAGAAAACGGTCAAAGCCAAACAAACACGAACACGGGAATGAAAAGAGTGCAAAAGAGCCAGAAGATTGCTATCAATGGTCAATAAAGTCAACTCTTGGTCAACATTGGTCAACCACAAAAAGACAAAATCCTCAAAATACCCAAAATGCCCTAAATGTTAAACCTAATTTCACCAAAAGTCCCTAAACCCTAACACCGTTATCTCCTTATAATAAAGAGATAACAGTCGTTATCCCTTTATAACACAACCTTATAACCAAGCCCAAATCCCCGGCCCAATTCCATATATAATCCTGGCCAAGTCATCCTTGAGCACTCCTGGGTTCAAAATCAAAGGGTATAAACAAAGAAAGAAAGAAATAAAGCAGAATTAAAAACCCGTTTTTACTATTCATCATCTTCTTCAGTTTAACCTCACCTCAAAACAAAGGGTAAATCCCAATTGATGACATGGAACAAAGATTCGAGTACCAAGTTATGAATTGGCAGAGTAAAACGTCACCAATGTCTCTCATTGGCCAAGACACCAAAAGGAGGACACAACGTTGGATGCACGAAACACACATGGAAGAATTTTTGCACTTAAATTTAGTGCAAAAGAAGCACAAATACTGCTGTACCATAGAATGCCACGCTGGCAATCCGTGTGCATACTTATGGTGAAATATTGGTATCCAATGATTAGAGATGAATGAATGATCAGGATTAAAGGGAGCGTCTAACCAACTTCAAGACCTGGAACCTTCTTCTTTGGCTATAAATAGCAAGCTTCCTCACACACAACCTGGAGTAGCTAGTTAGATAGATTTTTATATTTTAGCTTATTAATTTAGCTTATGTAATTTTTCTTTAAAACTATTTTTAGCTTATTGTTTACTAAATGTAATTTCCTTTTTCACTATTGTAATCAGCTCTTTTATTAATAGAAGTCAAGTTTTCTTATTATGCACTTTACTTTTCTCAAGCTCACTTTCATACAAAACATTGATTAATAAGCTGTCACTGTTTCATAAGCTCCTTATAAGCTAATCTCAAGCTCATCTAAGTCTCTAAGCTTAGATTGAACTCAAATTGATCACTAATTTACTTACACGTTTAAAATCAGTTTAATACCTATGCTATGGATGGATTTGGTTGCTTTGGATGATAAGCTTACCCTGGAAGAGCTTATTGGACTTTACTAGCTTATCCTTGTGATAAGCTAGAGCTTGTTGATAGCTCATTTGAGCTTAATCTTAGCCTTGTTTAGAGCAAAGGCTCCTGTAAGTTTCTTCTTTACATTTAAGCTTAAATTTACACTATTAATTTTAATCTGTTTCATTCTGCTTATTATTTCCTTATTTTAGTTTAGATTAGCTTATAATTGCTTATTATTTGTGTTTAATGCTTATTTAGTTCAATTGTTTGTTTAGATCTTAATTTTCATGTTTTTGATACAAAAAAGTCATAAAAACCAAAAATATTAACATTAGTTGTTAGTTTATTATTTTTGCTTATTTGATTATTGAAAAATGTTTAATAGGTCCGTTTTAAGCTTGTAATAATCCGGTATTTCCAACTTGATCTTTAAATCTCTTATTCATAAGCTTAAAATGGGATTTTGTGATTTAAAGGGGTGTTTGGTTATTGACAGTACTAACTAAAGTTAGTACTGTCATAAGCCATTTGGCCTTTTGGATCAATTCTAAGTCACATTAATAGGTTTATAAATTTAGGATTTAGAGTTGGTAGGTTTAATCAAGACTTTTTAAAAATTAATAGAAGATTGTTAGTTTTGTTAGCCTAAGTTCTGTCTTTTTTGCATATTTAGCTCTAATCTGTCCTAGTTGTTGTTAATGCTTTTGTTGAGTTTGTTTTGTTGATTTTAAAGTGTCTAAACCAAGTATCTTAACCTGCACTTAAGGTTTTTAAGCTTTGGTCACACTATTGTGCAAACTGCATCAGCAATGATAAGCAGCAAACAACCATTTTCTAGCTTAAAAATCAGTAGGTAAAATTAGTTTTTAGCTTTTCATACTCAGTATAATAGTAGGTTTAAGGTCAATGTCAATCTATCTTAACTTATTTTGTACCTAAAAGTTTATTTGCTTATCTGTCTTTAAGCTTAAAAGTTGCTAGTTGTCTTTTCAAAAGTTTACCCAGCATATACTAAGTACAATAAGTTATTTTCAAGCTACTTTTTCATTGAGTAATTGATTTTCAAAATGATTTTTAAAAGCTGTTTCATGTAGCTTTTAGGCCAGACTTTAAGTAGGAATAAAGCTTATCTTCTTAAGATTCCATCTTTGAGTTTATTTTTAAGCTCAAAAAGTGCAACCCTTACTGTTTGTATGCAGTTTTTAGCTTAAGTGTTATTTGGCTTATTTGTGCTTATCTGCTTCTTTTCGTAGCTTATTTAGGTCTAATATAGCTTATTAGGTTAGTATAAGTCTATTTTAGCTTATTTCCTTAGGTTTAGAACTTATTTTTAGCTTATTTGCATATCAGCTTTAAAACCTTAAGTTTTTAAGCCTTTTAGTACTTCTATCATTTTTAGCTTTTTTAGCTAAATGTCCTTGCTTATTTTAGTTTGTATTTGCTTATTAGGTTTAGTATTAAACTTGCCTTAGCTTATTAGCCATTTTTATTTGCTTTTTAGTGCTTAAATTGCCCAAACAGTTAGCATTATAAGCCTTTAAGAGTAAAAAGATTTTCTATTTAATTTAGCTTATTTTTGTGCTTATTTTAGGTTTATAAAAATAGTTGTTTTGCAAAAGTAGCTTATTTTTAAGTGTTTTCAAAAGTTGTAAAAAAATAGCAAAAATTAAAACACTTGAGATAGTGGGAAACCCCGGGTGAGCAAGACTCGAACCCGGGACCTCAACCACCCTCAGCAAGCATTTTAACACCCACACACTCAACCATTGTGCTATAATAGCTCATCCGGTATATCTTTGCACAATCTAATATTTATACACGTTTTAGGCTTTTAGTATAATAAGTTGTTTTAGCTTATTACACAACTTATTTAATAAGCTGTGTTTCCAAGTTTATTTTTCCTAGATTCTACATTGTTCAATCTACTTTTCATAATTTTTTCAGAATTTTTATAAATAGTTTAGTATTTTTAATCATTTAATTTCATTAAAATAGTTTTTAATTCATAAAAAAAGATAAAAAAGTCAAAAAAATATAATTCTTTTTTAGAAAAATTTATTTTATTATATAGTTTCTAGAAAAATTAGTTTTGCTTTCGTAGGGTTTAAATTGCAAAATTTTATTTTTTAAAGAACGAGATTCATTCCCGTTCACGTTTTTTGTGTTTTTAAGCTCAATTCAACTCCGTTTTTGTTCTAGTTTTCTTTAATCTTACTTTTTAGTCAATTAGGGTTAGTTAAAAGTGAAAAGATTCATTTTAAGGTTATTTTTGAAAATTTAGGGTTTTTAGGCCCCGTTTGGATTCCCGTTTTGCATTTTTAGTTAAAATTCACTTTTCCATATTGATTTCTTGTAGTTAGGTTTAATTGTCTCTTAATTTGCTCACTATTAGGATTTTAGAAAACAAATCATCTTCGAACCAATTCAAATCATTGTCCAAATAACAAACGTGGTCTCAATTTCATAAATCTTTGGGAAAACGACCCGGTAATCACTTACCGGTTAAAACGTGTAGTATTTTTGTAAGATTTTTCCTACTACCTTTGTCCTCAAGGGTAGTTTTGGAATATTCTATACTTTGAATATTATTACGTATATTATTGACTAGCAATCAATTTTTGGCGCCGCTGCCGGGGATTTGTGATTAAGATTCCTTCGTTTGCAGTTTGTCGATCGTGATTTGGAGAACCTTTCGTCTTTGAAAATTATGCTTTTAAGAAAATAAAAAACACAAAAAAATTAAAAATATAAAAAGTAAAAAAAATATTTTTCTTTTCTTTTTAGTATAAGTAGAAGATTATTAAATAAGAAAAATACAAAAATATTTGCTCTTCCGGATTTTTCGATTTTTCTTGTGAATTCATTAAGAAATAAAAAAAAATTAAAAAAAATTAACAAAGTTGGTAAAAGAACACCAACAAATAATACTTTCAATTGAAGTATTATCCATCAATAAGTTCCCGAAC
>BQNB010022412.1:44791-63035 GCA_026074375.1 Tanacetum coccineum | reverse complement strand
GCATCATTCCCTGATCTGCTGCTTGTATCATGCTTTTGTGATTCTGTCCCTTTGTTTTCAATGATAACTAAACTAGCATCCAATGCTTTACTCGAATCAACATTTTCCATTGTCGTCTGCGTCTGTCTTTCATTCACCCTGCTGTCATGCTCCATTTTATGCAGCGCTCTTTTCTCAATCGACTTTTTAACATAATCCATGTTTTGGATCAGTGTATCACGGAATTCTGGAATATCGAGTCGAGTGTATTCTAGAAAGTAGTTTCGTGTCATTACAATATATTCATCATTAAAATAGATCTGTGAGTTGATGAACATTTAAAACTGTGTCTCGAGTACTTTAAAAGAATCCATGGATCCAATCTCTTGAAATTCTTTGTTGTCAAGTTGCTTTTCTAGTTGATCCACGTTTAGGAACATCGTGCCTATAAAAGTTTCAACATTTTGACCAAAGAGAGTTGCAAATGCACGTTTGAATCCAGACTCGGTTCGAGTTCCTTTTAATTTGCCATGTGAAAGAAGCTTGAGGTGTGAATGAAGTTGTCGAAAAGATACCATGCAACTCTTTTTTGCTTTATCTTGAATTTGTTGCATTTGTTGTTCTTCCGAATTCGAACACGAAGATAAAGTATCTTTCGTTTCCATTGTACCGTGAATTATGAAGTGAAAATGATTTGTAGGATCTTAAGTAGATTTGTTGTGATTGAAGTTGTGGTAAAAAGAAAGCAATAAACGTTCACGGGATTTTACAAGTCTATGATTAAAACCGAGAAAAGAATTGTGTCTTTCGCGGGATTTTACAAAATCAATAGAAAACCGTGAATGTTAATTGATTTGGATTAAGGTTTGTTGATTATGTTTGTTGTTGTTGATTAATTGTCCTCGTAGTCCGAATTAAAGTCCAAAGTTCGTTTAATTAGTCCTTGAGGTTTGTTGTTAATTTCTATGTCCGTTACAAGTCTCAAAGTCCAAGTCCCAAAATGTTGACAAAACGCAACTAGGTCACAAAACGCAATGCCAAAGATTTTGACAAAACGCAATTGCTCAATTCTAACAAAACGCAGTGTCTTGTAATGAGACAAAACGCAATGATGTCTTGACAAAACGCAGTCTACTATTACTGTTAGATAAACCACAACATTGATTCTTGGACAAAACGCAGGGAAATTAGGTTTTCAAAACAAGGGTTTTCAATGGACAAAACGCAGTCTTCTTTAGACAAAACGCAAAGATGTCTTGACAAAACGCAGGCTACTATTACTTTTAGACAAACCGCAATAATTGTTCTCGGACAAAACGCAATAAGAAATTCGGACAAAACGCAATCCTTGAATTTTGACAAACCGCAAGATTTTTCCACAAAACGCAACTCTATTTCACAAAACGCAATGCGATTTTCTTCACAAAACGCAACATTTAGAAAATTTTGGCAGAGTTTTGTTTTGTTTGCAAGCTATAGCAAGATTTTTTTCACAAACCGCAATAATTCTTGACAAAACGCAATGATTCTTTGACAAATCGCAACCTGCTGAAATTCACAAAACGCAACCTAGAAAATCAAAGCTAAAACAAAAAGAATGAGATTCAAGCTACGAATTTGCTAAGAAAGAAGCTAGGAAGAACAATAAGCCCGAAAGTACAAGATATTCATCCAAAAACTTAACCAAACCACAACTTCGTGTGCTTATTCTACCAATAAGCCACGAAATAAGCTTAAAAAGCTTATAAACCACGAAATTCAATCACTATCCACCCGAGGCTCTTGATACCAAATGTCGGAACCAAGAAATCACTTCACTTCATAATTATGAACAAGAAATTAAGCTAGGAGATGATGAGAAGAAATGTAGAGAGAATAAAAGTTTGGAGAGTTTACTTGCAAAATGGAATGTTACAAATGAACCAACCACCTCACCTTCCTTGGTGAGGTGTATATGTATCCAACTAAAAGGCTTTCATGCCTTTAGTTATTCTATGGGCCGGGCTCGGGTTTACTTGGGCTTTCGCCCTATACACGTGACCGGTTAGATTACATTAAATGATCCCGTTTACCCGTTCTAGCCTATTACAACGTCACATATTAAAATGACCGAGACTTAATATTCTAAATGAACAAACTTCCGTGTTTGACTCATTATTTGAGGCTAACAAAGAACAATAAAACAGCAAACAAAATTTTACTAAACTTTCAACCTCAATATAAAACGATCACTCTGAATAGTGATAGGGTTACAAAATAACCTTGAAGCTATGAACTATGACTGTTATGAAAACTATATAAATATGATATCTAGATCTATGCCATAGGGTTCCTTTTATACACCAAGGAAACCCTAAATAGCTTAAAAGGACGTATACTAATCAATTGCCATATCATTCCTAATATATCTCATGCATATCACATTAGCAGTACTAACTATTTATACTAACAGTACTAACTACATGACTAACAGTACTAATAAACTGACAGTACTAACACTTTGTACTGGTCACACTAACTATTAAACTAACAGTACTAATGACTTAGACTGTTTTCTCCATCTTCAACAGTGATAATTTAAACTGTAGGTACTAACTTTCTCTAGCATTACTATCTTAACTCTGGCAGTAACTAAAGTGATAGGTTTAAAACCCAACGGAAAAAAAAAAAAAAATCTTCCCTAAACTTGTGATTGTCATCCAAATCTACAAGTTTTCTTCTTGATTAAACCATCTGTGCTAAGAGGATGCTTCCAAACACTTTATTGTCTTGATATGTTTGCTTGTATGAAAATTTTCCTTAAAAGCTCATTTTCCATCTCTGAATGTTGTTCTACTAACATCTTGTTAGCCAACATCAACATCTAAACTCCTTTTGAACAATGGATAATCTTTTCTCTAACCAGCATGAAAATATCATGTCCCTTTACTAAATACATGGAGAACACCACATGAGAATCATAAAGGCCTCTATACCAAAGGATCATGCATATACATTTGAAGTTTCCATAGAGTATCATCACTATCTAGTTCAAACAATCTCTCCAGTTCAACCCACAATTCCTTCTCTTTATCATCTATAGGCTCTGTTGTACTGAATCTCTCATTAACCAAATCTCAAAGCTTAACCAGGTCATCTCTATCAAATTTCTTCAACATATCAGCAAAAATCTGATAAGCTTCTGTATGGTTACCACTCTGATAATTCACCAATACCTTATGTGTCTTCAGAGTACACCTCCCAGCTAGTGATTGGATAATTGACTTAAGCTTCAACATAACCTTCTTCCAACCTGAACTAACATCATCATCTGTTGTAAATCCTGTTGTGGAAATTCTTTTTTCTTTTTTCACTGGCTTTCATGAACTGACTCTGAAGCTTCATTAGTCTTTTGCTTATTTGAACCTTCATGATCAAGTTCTACTTCTGCACCCCTTTAAGAAATTCCAACTTTTGCAGAATCAGTAATGATTGCTTGTGAACTTCCAGCTGCTAATTCTGATGCTCTTCCTCTATCTCCAGTCTCTATGGGTACAAAAGTGTTGACATTCTTCATTGTAGTTTCAAATTACTCCTTGAGCTCATTAAAAGAATATCTTTTTAGTTGCTACAGTGTATGACTTCCCATGTGCTTGATGTAATTCATCATATAATTCCTCTGTTGAGCTTGTGTCATAAGCTTGTTCCTCTTTGCTTTAGCTTTCTATGCAGCAAAATATCTTTTTCTCTAATTAATAAGATCTATAAGCATCTTTGCTTGATCAACTTCACTGTACTTGTTTCTTTCCTCTGCTTGTAGTATTTGAGTTAGCTCTTCATCAACTTCAACTCTTTCTCTAATGTTTTCCCATTCTTACTCAATAAAAGATTGAGCTGCTGCATGAACTCTAGCCATCCTTTGTCTTTCTTCTTCATCCAGTTCCTCTTGCAGTCTTACAGCCGCTTCATGTCCAAGCCTATCTTGTTCTTGCTGTATTTTTGTTCTCTTAGTCTGTTCATCCCCAGAGTATGTAATTATACCCTTACCTTTATCTTTGACTATAACTGGTGAAGGAATACTAATGTTAACCTCTTGAACCATACCAACAGTACTAACTGGCATTGATGCACAAGTAGTACTAACTGATTCTTCAGCAGTACTAAACAACCTACTAGCAGTACTAACTTCTCCATTGCCAGTACTAACTGCCATTCTTCTTCTAGTATAAGTGTTAACATTTTTCTTAGCTGCATCTGCAAGAACTTTAGCTACACTAAGGACTCCCAACTAATCTTCAGGTTGATCTTCTTGAGTACTATCCTTTGTAGGAGTAACCAAAGTTATTCCTGCATCTTGATCAATTTCTTCTATCATCCTCCCCTGTTTGGAAAAATCCTCTAAATCCTCTTCATCATCTGAAACTACAATCTTTGCTCTTCTTCTAGCTTGGTTGGACTTGACAGTTTTCTCTAATTTCTTCACCTTTTTAATAAGTTTGGTATAAGCAGCACCATATACCTTCTTTGTTTACTTCAAGTCTGTCTCCAAGCTCTCCAAGTGTGTTAACTCTTGGGAGAGGTGAATCATAAGGCGATGTAGGTACCCTCTCAGACCTAGTCTGAGCAATGGAACCCCCTATGGCTTCTTGGCACCTAGGACTACCACCTGCACCAATTCTCTGAGGAAGAGGCACATTAGGTATTGCCGTGGATTGTGTCTTAGTAGCCTGTGCTACATCTAAGCTAGTAGGAGTAGTGGTAGCCCTCACCACTCTATCATCCCACTCCTTAAAGATAGCCTTATCTGCTACATTTGGTATAGGCACACTAGTCTGAGGTAACTGAGTCTCCTCTTGTAAGGCTTGCCTAAGTGTTTAGGTATTTTGGGGTGATGATGATTCAACATTTGGGATTGGTTCTTCATAAGTGGGTTGAGCATTAGAAGGTGGTGGTTGGGGTTCAGAGGGATGTCCTAAACCTTCACCCTCTTCTGCTTGAATTGCCAGCATACTTGGAAACAAAGGAGTGTGTTCCCTAGAAAAACCTCTTTTCATATTGCTAAAAAGTTTTGGAGTTAAAGTAGGAGCAATATATTTTCTATTGTGGGGATTGAGAAATCTTTTGTGCTTGTCCAAAAATATTTGAATAAATCTTGGATACATTAAAAACTTATATTTCCTATCCAAGTTTTTCACCATACCATCAAAAATCAATTTAGAAAAGTTAAAAGTTCTGTTTGTGGCCAAGCAAATAATAGCAGTTGCTATATTGCTACTAAATTGTTCCCAAGAATTTTTCTTAGGACTAAGACAACGTAGGATGGTATGGATCAAGAATCTCCACTGAGGAGAAAATTTGCCTTTTTGAAAAGTTAGTTTATCATCAGTTAAAACATACCTCATCAGTGAGAGTTGATCAAAAATTTCAGTAGTTGGCAAAGCACTGCTACCTTCTACATCTGCTAATTGGAGATGTCTCCCAATAGATGCTTCAGTAATAGTGAATTCTTTGCCATCAACTATTGCAGTTATTTCTTGTTCTCAATCATCAACTGTTCTGACAGTAGCAGTCTGCCAAAACTTTTCGATTAGAGAAACATAGATAGTAGGATTCTTAATAAGAGCAAACCTTATATGACTTCCATTGAGAAAATCTACTATCTCTTAGAATCCTTCACTCCCAGTTGGTTTCTTTAGATAAGCAACCATGTTGTGTTTGTCGCAGAATTCCAAATTTACCATTAGTGATTGAGTTATGACAAGGGTTCTAGGTTTATGTTCGTTAGAGTGTAGGAGGGTTTAGCAAAGTTATTGGCTTTTATTGAAAAGCGCTTAAGGGTTTTATTGGACCGACTGAATAAAAAATGGGGGATTCTTTATCTTGATGAAAGCTTATAAGTGTGAAAGAAAGATCAAAATTATCTTAAATTATAGACCCTCGCTTGCTCTCGCGCGCTCAAATATTTGCAAAAATAATTATTCAAGGCTATTGCGCGCAATGCCAAAAATATCTGTTATGCCCCAAACAGTACTAACGGTAGCCTAGTAGTACCAAGTTTAGCCTGACAGTACTAAGTAATGCCTAGCAGTACTAAGTTTAGACTAACAATACTAAATAATTCCCAGCAGTATTAAGAAATGCCTAGCAGTATTAATTTTTGAGGTACCGGTTTTAACCTCAAAGGCATTCCAAAAAGCATTTCCATCATCAATGTTGATTCTCACAAGCTCTCTTTCTGTTTTTAAGCTCACTGGATCTCTAAATTCTTTTGCTCACTGAATCACTCTATTTGTTTTTATTTCACAAATCTCTCTTTCTGTTTTTGAACTCACTACATCTCTCATTTCTTTTTCTCACTTAAACACTCTTTCTGTTTTTAGTTCACACATCTCTCTATTCTTTTAATCCCACTTTTTCTCTTTATCTGTTTTTGCTTTCTCTCAAATCTTACAATATTTATTATAATAGCAGAAGTAATTATACATATTAGTAGTAAGTTATATTTCATCATTAGCTGCTGTTCCATCTCATGTCAAGCATAATCCACTGCATCTTGACACTTATTAACCTCCCATCAATTAATGCTTTAGGGGTTAAGCATTCCAATACTGGCAGTTAGATATTGAAATCTGCCAATATCAAATGCTTTTGTGAGCAAGTTTGCAACCCCAGCAGTACTCAGAAATGCCTAGCAGTATTAACTTTTGAGGTACTAGTTTTAACCTCAATGGCATTCCAAAAAGCATTTCCACCATTAATGTTGATTCTCACAAGCTCTCTTTCTGTTTTTGAACTCACCATATCTCTCATTTTTTTGCTCACTGAATCACTATGTCTGTTTTTATTTTACAAATCTCTCTATTCTTTTGAGCTCATAATTTCTCTTTGTCTGTTTTTTCTTTCTCTTAATTCTTTTAAACTCACTGTTTCTCTCTGTCTGTTTTTATTTTCTCTTAATACTCACAATATTAATTATAACAACAGTAGAAAGTATACTTACCACTAGTAAGGTAGGCCAACAGTACTAACTTGAATTTCATCATTAGTAGTTGTTCCATCTCATGTCAAGCATAATTCACAGTATCTTGACACTTATTAACCTCCCCTCAATCAATGCTTCAGGGGTTAAGCATTTCAATACTGGCAGTTAGATATTGAAATCTGCCAACATCAAATGCTTTTGTGAGCAAGTCTGCAACATTATGATTTGTATGTATCTTAATAACTTAAATGAGCCTCTTCTCATAAGAATCTCTGATGAAATTGTGCCTTATTTCAATGTGCTTGGTTTTAGAATTAAACACTGGATTCTTCACAATACAAATAGTGCTTTCATTATCAATTTAAACCTTGGTGTTCATGAAATTAAACCCATAATCAAGCATCTGATTTTGGATCCACAACACCTGTCCATAGCAATTTGCAGCAGCAACATACTCTGCTTTAGTAGTGAAGTTAGCAACTATAGTTTTCTTTTCACATTGCCATGAAATCAACCTTTTTGCCAAGAAATTGACAACCTCTTGTTGTGGATTTCCTGTCAAGGCTAGCTCCAGCATAATCACTATCAAAAAAAGCTTCCAAGTCAAATGGGGAATCCCTAGGGTACCAAAGGCCCAATTTAGGTTGACCTTTCAAATATCTAAAGATCCTCTTCACAACATGAAGATGTGAGACTTTAGGAGTAACTTGAAACCTTGCCCAAGCACAAACAGCAAACATTATGTCAGGCCTAGAAGCTGTCAAGTACATTAATGATCTAATCATTGATCTGTATAAATGAACATCCACATCCTTAGCTTCTTCATCCTTGAGCAATGCCTTGTTAGTCTCAATTGGAGTGCTTGTTGTCTTCACAGTGACAAAATCAAACTTCTTCAATATATCAGCCACATACTTGTCTTGGCTGATGAAGATTCCATCATCTTTCTGCTTTACTTGTAACCCTAAGAAGAAAGTGAGCTCCCCCATAGAACTCATCTAGAATCTCTTGTGCATCATCTGCTCAAACTCAACACATAAAGACTTCTTTGTAGACCCAAAGATGATGTCATCAACATACACCTGTACTAATAGGATATCACCTTTGTCCTTCTTGATGAACAAAGTCTTATCTATAGTGCCTCTTCTAAATCCATTTTCCAATAAGTAGGCAAACAAGGTCTCATACCAGGCCTCTAGGAGCCATTGAATGTAGACCGAATATAAAGGCTTTTTCTACCTTATTATAACTTTGTCAAGGAACCGTGGATCTTCCAAAACCAGGAGGTTGTGTACACATAAACCAAACCCCTCCTCGTCAATAGTACCATATAGAAAGACACTCTTTACATCCATCTGGTACACAATAAACCCCATAAATGATGCATAGGCCAAAAATAACCTGATTGCTTCTATCCTAGCAATAGGAGCAAAAACCTTATCATAATCAATTCCTTCTTCTTGGGTGTAACCTTGTGCCACCAGTCTTGCCTTGTTTCTAACTGCAATTCCTCTCTCATCTTTCTTTTTTCTAAAGACCCATTTGGTTCCAATGGCACTCTTGCCATTAGGTAGATTAACCAATGTCCAAACCTTCTGCGATTTAAACTGTAGCAACTCCTCTTGCATTGCTTCTATCCACTTGAGTCACCCAAAGCTTGATTACCTTCTTAAGTTCCTTTTGAGAAGAAAGCAGGCAAATACACAATTGAATAATCATAGAAGATTTGTTACTTCTCACTTATTATGTAACTGACCAAAGCATGTTCTTCAAGAAATCTGGTCATCCTCCTCGATTTGAGTAGCTGAATTTATGTTCTCCTATGATCTGGTCAATTAGGATGATCATTAGTGTATTCTGAGTAATGGGAATAGGACTGACATCATGTTTTTTCCAGTTGTTAAGGTCACCTCAGCACCCCTCACCTTTAAAAAAATCATCATCATATGCACCACTAAAGATACCAGTATTTAGAAGATCAACAGTATCCTCCAAATCAGGCATAAGAGGATCAGTTAGAAGATCATCGGCATTATCAAAACTTTGCCCAACATCACTAACAGATGGACTAACAGTAGAAACTCTGTTAGTGCTGTTAGCATAACCTTCCTTCTGTTGAACAAGAAAATTATCCAATTCAGCTCTAAAATCTTGCACATTCTGGTCACCTTCTTTATTTGAAGCTCCTCCTTCCTTCTCTTGACCATTTCTTTCACCCTCATTTGCTGGTTCTTCATTAGTCTTTTTACCAGCATCATCAGCAACTGCATCCTCTGAGCTCTGTGGACTATCATAAAGTAATGGTAGCAGAATATATTGTTGAGTAGGTACTGCATCAACATTATCCTTGATACCTGCATTCTTATTAGTTTGAAATTCCCCCTGTAGTAACTGGCGTCATATTCATCAGAGTTTGTAGTAAATCAATATCAAGTAGCCAATCTGTTCCATTCCTGCAACATTGGGTTTGTTTATGCAAGAAAGTTAGGTGCATGTTCTCCTCTACTTTCCTAGTTCTAGTGTTAAATACCCTAAAAGCCTTGCCATTTATAGAGTATCCAACAAAGAACCCCTCATTAGCCTTCCTATCAAATTTACCTAGGGGATATAAGGTATTAAGAATAGTCACAGGACACCCAAAAGGTCTCATAAAACTTATACTAGGTGGTCTACCATGTAATAGTTCATAAGGTGTCTTGTTGTGAGGCTTGGTCACTAAAACCCTATTTTGAACAATAACAAGCATACTACTGCTTTCAGCCCAAAATGTAGTAGGTAGTAATGAATCTGCTAGCATAGTCCTAGCTACCTGTATTAGTGTCCTATTCTTTCTTTCAACAACTCCATTTTGTTGTAGAGTTCTGGCAACACTAAATTCCCTTTTAATCCCTTTTATCCTAAAGAATTGATTCATGTCATTATTTTAAATGGCAGTTCCATGGTTCACATCATAATGAATTTTAACCATATAGATTTATTTGGTTTCAATTCCATATAAAAGTTTTAAGGATCCCCACTAGTCTTATCCTTATGGCCAAAAAAGAAAACCCAACTAACCTACTATATCCAGCAGTGACAACAGGCAATATATCTTTGTGATTGGATACTCCCTTACAGATGTTGCGGATGCTGGCCCCAATAAGTCCATATGCAACATTTGTAAGGGTTAGCAGATAAGCACAAAGCTTGGTCTAACAAGAGGCTTTGTGTTGCTCCCGTTCTTGACAAGCAACTCAAGTATGTCATTTTCATAAAGCATTGAAGGCAAACCTCTTACCAAGGTTTTCCCCTCACAAGTTTATTCATAGTTTTAAAGTTTATCTACTCAAGCCCTCCTATGCCAATAAAATTAGACTCATCTAATGTAGCCTGTTGCAAAATAAACCAGTTCAAACCCCCAGAAGGATCAACATTCTTTAGATCAAAACTGTACATGTTGTCATGTCTGGGAACTTTAAGCAAACTTGAGTTTACATCAAGTAGCTTAAAGGTCCAGGAGAATAGAACAAAGACAATTAGTGTCACAGAGAAAAGAATATTTGTTTTTCTGTCACACATTATGAACAGAGAAAAATTAAACTTAAGTTCCTTTTACAAAGTAAATACCATCCCCCCCCCCCCTACAAAACAAATGTTTCCCTAATTTCCTAGTCCTAATTTTACCTTTACCAGTAATTTTACCTCCTTTGGGACTTCCTGCAAATGCAACAAATCCACCATTAATCTCTTGATAATCTGTAAGGAAGGACTTGTTTCCAGTCATATGCCTAGAGCATCTACTGCCAAAAATCCCTTGAACCTGTAAAGATATAGTGGAATTAACCCAGAGCACTCAAGAATAAGAGAATTTAAGTTTCTCTGGGGACGGTACCAAGCCAATTACGCATGAGTCTGCCTATGAAGATCAACATAGTTCAAATCTTTTAAGCATGTATTATCTACTGTCATTGGAGTTAATGGTCAATGAATTTCGCTGATGTCTCTAATCCAGCATCTGAGGACTAACAACATTTTCTCCATTTCCGACAGCATCACTAACTACAGCTTTTGGCATAGCAGTAGATTACATTGTTAACCCTAGTAGTATATAACTTATTACATAAAATTATTGGTTTTTTACTGCTGAATTTTGGTTAAAGGCCCTTTCATACTGCTGAATGTGCTTTAAAATAAGAGTAAGTATAGGTAATCATCATTCACTTTTGATTTCGGGGCAATAGTATTAACAGGCCCGTTATACTAATTGAAGTTGCTGCTCTTAAGAGCCTTTGACTACGCAGCATTAACTGGCACTTGTCCCTGACTTGTAGCAACTGCTGTTGGAACAAATTCCTTTTAGGATGGGGTGGAGTCAATTTATTTTGGTGGTTCACCCTCTGAGTAATTGTTTCAACTACAAGCTAAATTTCCTTTAACCAGTAACCCTTCCCTTATTATTCAACACAGGTTTTTCTACCATTTTATTATCATGAAAATCACAGTCTTTGATTAAATGGTTGAAACTCCCACACACAAAACAAGCTTTCTTTATAAACTCAAAACCATTTCCTAGTTTCTGAGTCATCACCCCATTCCAGTTTCTTCTATTACCCTTAGGACTTTGACTTTTCCTGGGATACTCTACTTGCCTATGTGTATTTTCCTTATTAATAGATTTCACATTCTCACCATATTTGACAAAATTGATATTAGTAAACTTTGGTTTTGTCTGATCAGATTTAGGTCTAAACACACTATCATTATCACTATCAGTGTCCCATTCTTCAATGATAGGCGTACTAGGCCTAACAGTTTTAGGCTCTTCTACAATATCCTTACTAGTCTTAGATATACCAGTTTCAGTTTCACTCACTTTAGTCTTATAGACAGAATCATCTAACCCAGCAAAGGATAAGTCAGGTCTTGAGGACATGTAGTTCCCAGTGTAGGGAGGGGGAACTACATGATACCCCTCAACCGTTTTAAAACTATCATTTACTAGATTATAAGGGTGAGCAAATGAAACTAAAAAAACCGAAACCGAACCAAAAACCGAAAAAACCGACCGAAACTAGAAATCGATGGTTCGGTTTTTAATTTTTCAAAAACCAAAAAATTTTAGTTCGATTTTGGTTTTTGTCCAAAAACCAAACCGAACCGAACCAAACCAATTTTATAATAATATATAATTAATGTAATATAAATAAATAAATAATAAATCAAAATTATTAAATTTATATTTATTTTATGGATGAAATTATAATATATGTATTATGTTAATGTTTATATATGTGTTTGTCGTGTACGTGTGTTTACTTGACAATATATCGTTACATATATGACAATGATCATACTATGTGTATTTTCACATCCACGTGTGTTTCTCTCATTTATATGTGTATAATTGTATAGTTTTGTGTAAACATTATTAGGTTAATATTGACAAATTTTTTTTATAAAAATAACCAATTTTCTATGTAAAACAAGTTTATTATTATAAATTAGCCACAACCAAATATAAACGGTTTAAAAATGAAAAAACAAAAAACCAAACCGCAAAAACTAAGAAACCGAAAAAATCGAACTGCCAAAAATCGAGCGGTTTCGGTTTTTGGTTTTATAAAAACCGAATATTTCGGTTCGATTTCGGTTTTAGCCAAAAACCGACCCAAACCGAACCGTGCACACCCCTACTAGATTATCATCCCCATCACTTTCACGATTGTCAAACACATTATCAAGCACTTCACTCTTATTCACTTGTTCATCAAAACCAAGACCAGTCTTGTCTTTAGCAATTATTTGACTATTTATCAGTTTAGTTAGGTTCTTAGAAGATGTTTCAAACTTTTCTAGTTTAAGTTTCAAATTATCTTTTTCATTTAAAGCATTTTCTAACTGATTTTTAAGCTCTTTTATAGAAATATCTTTTACTTGGACATCATATTTTAAAAATGCAATATCTTCTTCATAAACAGATTCATTCTTTTTATGAACAACTATTCTAGCTTCTAATGATTCTAATCCCATTTGATAACTTATTATTTCTAGATTAGATTTATTAAGAGCTTCACGCTGTTGATCATACTATTTTTGAAGAGCTTCAAATGATTTTAAATAATCTTTAGAGCAAGTATGTACCTTAGAGTATGAACTTGATGAACTTGATGAACCTTGAGATGTATAGGCCATTAGAGCAAAGTTTGTGATGCCTTCTTCAGCCTGAAAGCTCCAATCATAACCACCTATCCCATCTTGAACAACCAAGGTATTTGTAGTAGATGTATCCACTAGTGCATTCCTTCTTGGAGCATCTCTATTTCTATTCTCCTGATTCCTTGGTGCCCTGCATTCTCTAACAAAATGACCTCTCCTATGGCAGTTGTAGCATTTAACCTTTGTACTGTCAAATCCAACAGTCTCTTTGTCATTTAAATCCATCTTCCTTCTTGTCTTCTTTATGAACCTCTTAACTCTCATGGTAAGCATTGCTACTTGCCATTTGAGATCCATTTCTTTAAGATCATCAGCATCAATCTGTTCCAAATCTTCATTGTCCAACTGTGGGGCATTAGATTAGTTATAAAAGAAAGAAAACATGACATCATCAGCATATGATGTAGTAGAAGCTTGATCCTTAGTACTAGCAGCAGAAACACTATGAACAGTATTAACTGTTTCATTAGTGCTGCTAGTGTTATCTAAAGAAACAAAGGCCACATTCTGAGAATTTGAGTTTGAGCTTGATTGGCCTTTTATCTCAGATTCATACACCTTGAGATTATTATACAAATCATCCATGCTCAATGTGTCTAGATCAGATTTGTTTCTCATGATTAAAGCAATATTATTCCAAGCTGATGGTAAACTTCTCAACAACTTCAGATTTGCATCCTCCTAAGAGATAACTTCACCATGAATTTCAAGTTGACTAATGAGCTTTTGAAACCTATCATAGGTTTTATCCAGTACTTCTTGACTTGATGCAGCAAAGTTTTCATAATTCTGCTTGAGAATGGTCTTCTGCATCTTCTTTGATTCCTTGTTACCTCCAAACCTATTCTTGATAGCTTCCCATAAGGACTTTGCATCCTTGCAGGCATGAAACTTCAGTAGGTGCTCATCAGGAATGGCTAGCATAAGAGTGCTTTTTGCTTTAAGTTTATTTTTCCTTGCTAGCTTTTGTTTAGCAATTTTAGGAGGAATTGGACCTTCAATACTAGCACTAGCTGATGCAACTAGTGTGTAACTGAATCACCATTTACTATTACCTCCCAAAAGGCATGATCGGTGAAAGTAAGGTATTGTTCTATCCTCATGCTCTATAGTTCATACTCCCCAGTTTTAAGTACTGGAAGTTTTAGTGGAGACACCATTTGGGTAGTTTCAGATTGTAACTCCATCTTTTCTTTGACTAAACGATCTTGTATAAGGTTAGAGTTCTTCTTATTCAAAGTTTCTCAACAAGCTCTGATACCACTTGTTGATCCCTTCTGAACAGATCTTACTTAGCTTGTTAAAGCTTAGTTGTGTTGGATAGGATCCAAGCAAATATAGTAGAGAAACTAATGATTGAGAATATCACAAATATGCGAATTCTAGTTTAGAATAATAGGAAGAACATTGAAAGAGTAATAAACTAGATTTTTACTAAAACTTTTTAGGGCCTCAAAAAAAAATATATATTGTCACTCTAAATAGTGTTTGGGTTTACAAAAAATAATAAACCTTAAAAGTATCATAACAACTAACTAATGAGATATGAATTCTAGTCATCTTCCAACTATTGCCGTATTTTTTATTGGGTTTCTTGTTATATCACCAAGAAACCCTAATGGGCTTAAAATAATGCGTCTTTATTATTCATTGTTTTATCTATTTCCTAATATTTCTCATTACATATCAAATTAGCAAGTACTAAATATATTTATACTAAAACAATACTAATAAAACTGACAGTACTAAACACTTTGTAATGACAGAAGTATCTAAACTTATTACAGTGAACACTACTAATGACTTAAGACTATTTTCTCTCAATCTTCTGCTAAGCAAACACAAATTTTTTAAACCAGGTCATCTAGATAACTAATTAATTGCCAAATAAGTCAAAGCCATACTTTAGTTGCTTAAATTGGTGGGAAAGGGTTTATATTGGCGGGAAAAAGATGAATTTTGGTTTAGCTTACATCATTGGTCCCTCAAACAGGCACAAAAGGTTGTTGAAGGATTCAGAAAAATAGCTTACAATGTTGCAGAAAATGTTGTGTTAGTTAGAGATGAATGGTGTTGGTGTTTGTCTTTTATGTTGGATGTTTAATTTTTAGCTTGCAAACCACTAGCGCAGTTTCACTAATGTTTTTTTGGGTAAAGGGGATTATCCCGGTAAAATATAGAATCATAAAAAAGTTTGAGTACAATGGAATGTGGCTAAAATGCCACATTAACCTCAAGCAAGCGCTTGAACAACCACTAAGCCGTTTGTGATATGCCACAAAACTAACTAAAACATACATAATACACTAACAAGAACACCAATAGGAAAAAACCACCGAACGGAGCACAAATCACCAAAATTATCCCAAAGCTGAACATCAGGAGTGTAGAAAGCCAAAGGAGACTGCCTCCTTAAAAAACCTTCCTAGGAAAAACCAGGTGGGAAAGACCCTAGAGAAGGAAAAAAGAGTACAACACTCCAGTATCTCGAACCATACACGACCAACATCATAGAAATGCCATCTTGAACCTCGAAATCCATGTAGAAACAAACCATTAATGAGGAGACTGGAGGAGCGAATCCGGTAACTTCAAAAGATGCAAAAAAGCCTTGACATTAGTCGTACTCTTGAACTTGCACGTGAGAAGCTTGAGACGAACAGTAGACTTGATCACTTCAATAATCTGATCTTGAGATCTCTTCTGATTCTTGAATAACCTACAGTTCCTTTCTTGCCAAATAAAATAACAGGAAGCCGCTAATACAAGCTTGGCAATAACAATTCTAGGGAATCGCTTCTGAGATATAGGAATAAGATAAGTAACAATAGAGTCCAGAGAAGCAACAACAGAAGGTAAGCCATCATAAATCTTTATATGATCCCAAACCTGTAAAGAGAAAACACAAGAGAAGAAAAGGTGGTTTTGGGAGTGCGGCTGGGTCCCACACAAAGGACACTGAAACAGGTTTAAGTTAGTATTACTACTAACATCCCATTGTCTCAGAGTATCTTGAGTCTTCAATTTCCGTTTAATAACCAGCCAAAGATTAAACGCATGGCGAGGAATGCAACATGTAAACCACACCACATCATGTCCGTCAACACTGGTGCCTCTAGGACGAATGTTATCCCAGACAGAGGCCACATAGAACTCCTTATCCATACCATCCAATGACTTCCAAATCAGCCGATCAATAGAATTAGGAACGAGAGTAGGAGTAAGGATATAGGCGAGCATCGGGTATTTAAGATACCAATCAATACCTATCAACGGCCAGCCAATCCCTCAATCAGAACATCATTACCTTAGAGAAAGATCCAAAACCAGCTCTATGAGTGCTCGCGACAACAATTACTACTGAAGAGGTCTAATAGCAGATCCATGATCAAACAAAACTGATGCAATCGTTACAAGACACAAGACAGTACATATAAACTGCTACCAGAGGACGGACCTGAAGAGATCTGATTCATCACCAAAGACATATTACCCTGGAGCGGATATCCCAAATTTACAACCCTTAAACTTATAAGAGATCGAATCCACTAAGCTACAATGACTCCTTAAGGGTGATAATACTCCATATATGACTAGTAATAAGGGCCTTGTTAAAGGCATTGATATGGTGAGAGTAGGACATACAGATTCTCTTTTTTTCTGGGAGACAGACAAACTCCAATGCTAACTTTAGTACTTCCTTAATGTATTCCCTTGATTCCAAAGGAAACCACTCATGAGCTGCTAAATATCTAGCATAATTTAAGTAGGTAAGATAAACATTGACCCCCAATACACATGCATTGTGGCAAGAACAGATAGACCGCTTGTAATCTACCGCAGTTGGGAGAAATTTATTTTTCAATCGAAATTCTATGCTTGATTTTCAATAACGTTTGACAATCCAGAAGATAAGATGCGAAGAGACCAGAGGAACTTCCATGTACTTAACCAAAAGAATACCTTCTTCAAACGGAAGAACATGGAGAATAGCCAGCTTCACATAATTAAGAACATTGCAGAAATAAGCAATTAACCCTAAAAATTAGGGTTTTAAAAAACCTTAAAAACTTAAAGCCTTCAATTAACCCGAAGAATCACCAAGAGCTAAACCAATCAAGAACCTAGGATTCTAATACCATGTGAAAATGGTATAGAATTATCACCCAACCAGCCATCCCATGGTGATTTTATTTTCTATGAGACTATAGTAGACAAATCCTCAAACGGAATGTTTGCATACGATTAAAAAGAGATAGGTTGTCACCAATATGGATTGCAACCAAAAAAAAAATACAAACTCTCACTTTCATATAACTCTGCTGGAAAATATAAATAAGATCAATTAACTCTCAAACTAAACTAAACAGTAAATTAATGTCTAATATCTTGAGATGATAAGGTATGATTTTGAGAGAACCTTCTGGGCGAGCTCAGATGGCCATCAAGGGTAACCTTGGGGAGGTTGTTTCCACATGCGAGAGGTCTCGAGTTCGAGCCTCGTCGTGAGGGTTTTCCTTCAGGAGCGAAAAAAGAGTGGAGTTTATCCCTAAGAAGAATGTTCGGTGACTTGCATATGACAATTGAATGTCACTGTGAGCTCGATCACTAACAAACTAACTTGCAGTTCTAAAAAAGGTAATGCTCGGGAGAGAGATAATGAATAATTATGGAAAACCCCTATCTCTTATCTTTAGCTTATATACTGCCAAGTTTCATAACAAGCCCCGCACAATAAAAAATTAACAAAAGCTACACAAACTTTGTTATTAGTTATAAAATAATTGGACAAAAGTCACTTTCATAAGCTTGGCACTTAAACTTTAATACTTTTTAATATAACATATATGTGTTTATTTGTTATAAAGATGTTATATTCAAGTCACTTATGTGTGTTGAAAATATTCAAATCATCTCATAATTGCACCACCATCAAATTGTCTTGTAAAAAATTTAAATGTCTTCTAATTTATAAAGAATTTCCTTTATTGTTTTTTTTGGATAATAGACCACCATACTTCTTAACTTTAGTATGAGCATGGCCGCATGGGCACTTTCAAATTATTTTCATCATCATTTATAGATTGCAGAGTCCAAAAGAGCCATTCC
>BQNB010022412.1:0-39157 GCA_026074375.1 Tanacetum coccineum | reverse complement strand
TGACTTGTGTTTTGTGCCCTGAAGTAGCACCCCAATGTCACCATTCCGCTGCGTTGTCCTGATTTTTGGGGGTGTTACAGAGATTGCTCCGGTGGGTTCTCCTTCTTCAAGGGTTCGATTTCAACATAATTGACACAAAAGGAGCCGAGAATCTCGCGGCCGATCATTTTTCCCGATTAGAAAACCCGTGTGAAAATGTTCTCGACCCAAAAGAGGTGAATGAAAAGTTTCCTCTCGAGACACTTAATATGGTGACTTCTCGTAGTAACTCAAGTACCCCGTGGTTTGCCGATTATGCAACATTACACGCGGGGAATTTTTCATTGTTTAAAGGATGTCGTCTTAAACAAAAGAACATTCATGCTTATCCCTAGTAGTAGTATATTAGTATAATATTTATGAATAAGTGTGATGTGAGGAGGCTCGCCTCTTCCTTTCTTGTGATTCGTGTTTTGTGGTTTATGTCCAGGATTGCCCCGGATTTTAAAGACTTTCGTGCTCGTAGTTTTGTCCATCGTCCACTCGATCTTCAATCATTCGCATGCTTATATATGGTGTAGGATCGTTTAATTCATAACACGGGTGATGATTCTTGTGATTGGGCTAGTTTCTAGAGAGAGAAACTGTTAGCCTCAATTTATTGAGTCGAACAAGGAAGTTCGGTCACTCTACGATGGAGCTTCGGTCTTTAATTAGTTAATGTTGTAATAGAATATTATCGGGAATCGGGCTCGATAGTTAATCTAATATTGTATATGTTTCGGGTTTAATCCCAAGCAAAACCCGAGCCCGAGTCCTAGTTAAATATCCCTCGCGTCACATTAAATGTGTAGGGGTATATATATATAGATATTTTCCCATATGAAAATATCTAATCTCATATCTAATCTATTTTCTAATATCTTTCTCTTTTCTCTCTCAACTCTCTCTCTTGTTTCTCTCTCTACACCATCTCTCCCTTTCTTATTTTCTTGATTCGATCCGTGTGGTTCGGCATATGAAGTGTTAGACGGGTTCCTACAATTGGTATCAGTCGCCTCGGGTGGGTTTCGTGATTTGTTTTGTGGTCATTTTTCTTAGCTTATTACTCGGCATATTTGTTTTTTTTTGTGTTGATTCGGCTTAATCTAAACATAGAATCTAAACAAAACTACACTTTGGTTTCGTGATTTGTTTTTGGTATCTACACTTTGGTCAAACATCTTTTTTGTGTTGTTTTGTGGGTTTCGTGATTTGTTTTTGGTATCTACACTTTGGTCAAACATAGAATCTAAACAAAATTACAAACCATTATGTCTCTTACATACCTACAAGTTTGTTTTTTTCTTTTTCTCTTCAAACAGAAAATAAATCGTTCCATAGCTTATTCGTATGGTTTACACGGCTGAAACAAAGATAAGAGAAAGGTACCAAAGGCGTTTGATATTTTGTCGAACCGAACTAGCAACTTTGTGAAGCAACCGAACGAAGTGACACACTTGATCATCGAACGAGTGGAACACGACAGCAACGACCGAACGAGTGTAAACGTCTTGAGTCGAACGAGTGGAAAACGTTAGAACCGAATGAGTGGAAAACGTTAGAACCGAACGAGTGGAAAACTTAAGATCACCGAACGAGTGAACAATCTAAAGGACCGAACGAGTTTTTTGTTGTCTCGACCGAACGAGTAACAATCTAAAGGACCGAACGAGTTTTTTTTGTTGTCTCGACCGATCGAGTGCATTCTCTTTTGGACCGAACGAGCAAAACTTCAAAGAGCCGAACGAGTTGAGAACCGATCGAGTAAAATTTCAAAGAGGACCGAACGAGTTATAATTTCAAAGAGCCGAACGAGTAATATACTTGTCCACCGAACTAATTCAAAAAAAATTATACGTTTTAAACGTATTTCGGGTTTTTCGGTTTCGAGCGTCGTTCATCGACGGGACTTAAGACATACACCGTTGTGATCGTGAACTCGTTTCGATCAACGTGGTATATTTATTTTTTACCGACGATAACCGTAGCTTCCCACGAGATCAAATTTGCATTCGTTTCATTTTTACATGTTTCAAATTGTTGAAGACGAATGCATGGAGGGAAAATATGTTTTTTTATTAAACATAATTTGTAATTTGCAACTTTGGCCCCTCGAATTCTAAACAATATTCATTTTTAACCTTTAGACTTTAACTTATTTTCTATACCCTTTTGTTTTAAAAAGCAAGAAATCAATCTAACCTTTAACCTTTCAAATTTTTTTCACTCTTATCACTGTTTAATTTATGTTATTTCTTAGATTTTACATTTTAGTTTTTAAATTTTCAATTTTAGCCCTATCATGTAAGAAATTCACCGGTTTCATCGTTTTAGCTCAATTCATCGTAACAAAAGTTCAGTTCCTTCAACAACATACAACTATTTCAACAACCAAATCTATTATTCACGTTTTTCTAGGATTTAGTAAAATCCCCGCGAAATACTCTTGTAGTTATTTCGGTTTGTCAAACTTGTAAAATCCCGTTGGAAATAGTTTTTTTTTCACAGACAACAAAATCACTTTACCTGCTTAAGATCCTTCAAATCTTTTACACTTCATAATTCACGTTAAAATGGGAACAAAGGTTACTTCATCTTCGGGTTCAGTTTTAGAGGAACCAGAGATACAGAAACTGCAGATGCAAGCAAAGATTTTCAAAGAAAACTCCTTGAACAAATTAAATGCACTTAAATCAACCACTCAACTTCTCGAAAGACAGAGTATATTGTATCAACAAGCTTTTGCACAACTCTTTGGTGATAGTGTCAGAACCTTCAATTCAGTTATCTTCAAACACATGAAAACTAGAAACACTTCCACAATGCAGAAACACTTCACGAATTGATTCAAATCCGCTATAAGTGTGACAAATTAAGTTTGAAAGGTTCATTAACTCTGACTTGTTAAAGCCCTCGATATTTATTCAAGATCTTTTCATCAATCGAGAAGAAAAAGAAATCTTCCGAGTATTACACTACAATGACAGCTGAAACATCCATGGAAACATCATCCAAATCATGAACTCCATTGATTCAGAGGTCTCACCAAAAATACATTTCTACAAGTCACAATTGAACAGGTACAAAACCATGATGAAAATGATGTGTTCCAATGTGAGACAACATACTGGAGCAACCTGAATCCATAAACGACACCATATGTTTTGGAGAATGAGAAGCAATGCATTCCAGATTCATCAAATAAATGTACTAAAGGATGAACAGTGATCAAAAATGCGGCTGAATTGTTTATGAGCGTGCTGCGCTTGCTAATTTAATTGCTAATTTGACTCTTGATACGAGGAAAACAAAACGGTATTAAAGCAATTAAAGAAAGCAAACGCATCATTGACTCAAGAATTGGAAAAGTGCAAAACTAACCTTGATGAAACCAATAGTGCTCTGGGGGAGGCTATTAGTTGTCGGGATAGTTGACTAGATTGCACTCAAAACAAAACATAATGAGTTGTGAGAATTACAACGCCTTTAATGACGGACTAATGATTATGAGATTCTTCAAACAAAGTTAAATGAAACTCTAGGACTATTAGTGCTTTAAAAGACATTGAAATTAAAGAAGGTTTAAAAACTAAATCCTATGAAATTTTCAGTCTCATCAGAAACACGATGAATTAGTCAAAAAGAGTCTTTAACGAAAGTCACAACAGGAAGGTGATCTCAAAGAAAATACCAAATGTCATTCCGAATTTTTAAAGGTAAAGAAGAAAAAGATATTGACAAAATGATTTAAATGACAAACAGTTAAAGTTTTTGAACGATAATTGTTTTATAACTCGTAATCAGTCAATTCCAAACCATTCATAAGTATGTTAGACTAAATGCGCGACATTATAATGGTAGAACTAACCTTTGGCCAATCAAGGTACCTCAAAAAGCTCAATCTGAAACAAGCCATCGTTTTTGTATGAGATCCCATATGATAATTCTGATCATGCAAACAGATTTGCCCCTGAAAGGGAAGAGACCATGACTCTTGAGAACGAGAGTAGATCAAAATTAGATAAAGAAACAGTGAAACCATACGACTACACTAGACAGAATAGTCTTTATGAAATTTTTAAAGGACCCTCACTGGAGTATCTTTATCAGTTGGAACGCGGAAAGGAAGTTAGGAAGACAATGTGGAGAAAACCGTTTGGTTAGAACAAAGCCAAACATTGCGAAAAACGTTGCCTTTCTACCCATTTCAAATCATTAGTAAAAGTAGACAAGTTTTTAAACGAAATTGACATATAACACAATCAATTTAGGAAAATGTTTGATCAAACTTGTTAAACATACTATTGATTAGTTTTACGGGTGCCAACTTGCACATGATGTGAACTTTTGAAAAAACCATAGTGTTAGACCTAAAATATGGGTGACTTATCTGGAATAATTTATCATTTAAGCCCTGAACGGGTTAGTTTAGCTAAGTACAATCCTGGTCTATAAATACGCCGACCTCCCAAACTTCCATGGAGTGTTGAAAGCTTACTTAAGTAAAGTGTGTGTGTGTTGTGTTCACCTCTTTTTCTCTCAACTAACACACACACTCTTCCATCTCATATCCTTTATCTCTATAAACAAGGCAGATGTATTTGTTTCATTTTAACCAACCTCCTGATCCAGTTTGTTGCTTTTTATACAAGTCATTTAATTGTAACAATTGGCATCAGAGCTAACCAGGTGGTGTTTAGTATCATATGTTTGCTGTCTCGTGTTCACTGTTCTGGTCTGAGAAAAAAAAAGATCCAGGAAAGTGTTTTGATTGTTGATACATACTTCTGTCCACACAACTGTTTTTTATCTGGTTTATTTCTGACTTATAACAGATAATGTAAGCTTATTTTCATAGGCTTATATTATAGGAAAAAAAAACCACAAAATAGTTGTGTATGTTATATGTTTCTGGTTTTATTATTGGTCTACAACTGCTGTGTTCATGCTTAAAAGACACAGAAAAATAAGATTAGTTTTTTCTGGGTTTCTTCATGGCGGATTGGACAAAGACAATACATATCCGGATTAATTATGGAAAGTACTAAAGTGACAGTTGAGGCGGTTGACCAAGTCAACGACGGTGCCAGGCGCCTGGTTACCCACGGCTGGTTATAGGTTAGCTACAGGTTTTAAAGACAATATTTAATGTCATGTCAAGACCAAACCGCCGCCCAAAATTATACCTGGTGGCGGTTTTGGCTCACTTTTGGGTCATGGCGTTTCCAAAGTGACAGCGGTTTGTCAAAGGTTGGTGGCGGGTTGGCATATACACCATGGCGAGTTGGTCAAAGGTGGCGGTTTGGTGCCATGACAGTTTGGTGGAACCACAACTTAACCCGAGTCAACTCGGTATTTACCGAGTTGACCCGGTCAACTCAATGAGTCATGTTCAAACAAACAGACTCGATGCTAAACCACAACAACAATATCAATCAACTAAACCCACAACAACAACATCAATAATAACATCACAGCCTCAATTCAATCGCTCACTCTAATAATCCTAAACAACCCTTCGTCACAAATTATATCACCACCATATACAATCTCCATCTCCACACTATGACTCGAACACAAATCAAATCAAAGATCTCAGATTATTCTTTTCGTGTTGTGTAATTAATTCTCAAGACCTTGTAAAGATCAAGAACACGAAAGCAATATATCATCATCGATCTTTCTTTCTTTTTCGAATTAATCAAACACTTATAACAAGTATGTTATAGTATTCGTTCGTTTCGATTGCACTTAACAAATCACCTACCTGCGACCCTTTTTGAACGGATCTTGAAGACATGTCAACTCTTCGTTCTTGATCACTTGGTGGTATAATAGGCAGTAAAAAGATAAGGGGGTTTTGATGGTGGAGTATACGGATTGATGAAGGAGATTAATGAATTCAAGTGAAGATTGGTTGGTGGAAACGTTTTGGATGTATAAGGATGTCACAAAGAAAGTGTGACTGCGTTTTTTTTATCAGGGTTAAATGGGAAAGTAAAATTAGGGATTATGGGGAGTTATACCTATTTGTTGTGGACCGGGTTTACTTTCTTTTGGTATGGGCCGTGTATGTGGACTGGTGGTTCTAGCAGGCCACGTACTAAAACAATTTAGTTGAATTGGTTTGTGGGCCGAATTTTAAAATTGTGATTGGGCTGGAGCTGATCTTTAATCTAAAATTTATTAGTTATAAGCTAATATTTTCTTTGGATTAAGCCGAGACACGAGAAAAATGCTTTCACGACAAGTTTGATTAGACAATGTTGGTTCATTCACGACATTCAAAAACAACATTTGTTCTAGTTTAACGACATTTAAACAACAAACACGATACATTACGCTAAAAAGATCCTGAAAAGATTCAATAAATGACAAACGGCTAGAGATTCGGACTACGATGACAAGTGATCACGGAGTTGATTTGGTATCCTTTATTTGCGATTAAAGTTGAATTTCACAGAGGCGTCTACTTATTTCATCATCGAGACTTTCTTCTATTTTCTATCGATTGATGACTTGCTTGACGTATACTAGTTATGTTTAAGACTGGATTATCTAGGTTTCAGGGTCACAGGGGTGGTTGGATGAATACCTGGACAACTATCAACTTAAAGGAGTTACGTTGTAGTACTCAGTGTCACATGCAGATGTCGATGTGGATAATTTCAAGAGGTGTTGTACTTCTTATACTTTTGATGGAGTATAAAGTACTTAGAGATTCTCTTCTGCACCGTTCTTCAATCAACAATAGTGCAAGCTTCAAGTAACAATTTGGGGGATTTTTAGTTCAGTTTCAAGTTTGTATAACGGAGTTATACTTTCACCATGTGATCACGACAATAGCCTACAGAATACAAGGTTGGTCAGTTAGCCAGAGAGTTTAAAGGTTGAGATGTAATCAGCTCAAAATCTTGAAAGTTCTTCGATGACATTCATTCAAAGGACCTTGATTATACCAAGTGTTCTTGATTCTTGCTTCATCTCCTCTACGGTTTTTGAAGTCAAGAGGGTAATGATTCTTTTGTATATCAAGATTTGTGCTTATGACAAGAACTTCTCGAGTATATGAACGTACATGACAATGATGCTTCCGAGAGTTCGCAACCATCATGGGGGAAATGTGTACATTCAGGACTTAATTGACTTTGATGTTGCCATGTCAACTTCCAGGGGGAAGTAGTGTATACTACTTCACGTAGAATGGTTTGTGAAGTATTCTGCAAACATAGTGTATACTACTTCACTAAGAATGGTTTGTGAAGTATTCTGCATACGTGAGAAGAATTGTTGCTGATTTCTCGCATGCACCCCCGAACAAATATTCACCAAGCCCTGATGACAAGAAGCAGTGGTCGTTGGTGTGGTTTGACTTCTACAAAATTCCGCTGTGCACTTTGATGACAAGTAGAAGATTGTTCAAGCTACATCAATGTTTCAGAATCTGCTTAAGATAGGGATGTTGGTTTGGGGGGAAGCTGATTCAGAAACTTTGCCAAAAAGGAGTCTATGAAGAAAGCTTTTCAAGACATGCTGCATGGATGTAGGGGAGTAATCCAATCATGCTACTACAATGGTTCAAGAACAGTAAAGACAATGAAGATCCAAGATGGAAATACAAGTTTTATGACGAGGAGATCTCAGAAGAATAACTTCAGCATGTAGTAAGCGCTTTTGAAGATATCATTACGTTGTTATTTATACTTGTTAGGAGCTTGTAAGTATTCCGTAAGTTCCATCAATATTCGGGGAAGATTGTTAGCACCTAAAATATGGTGAACTGATCTGGAATTAACATTTGTATTAATGCCTTCTTTTCCATAAAAGTCCACAAAATGATAGTTTTCGCTCTGAACATGAACTATAAAAAGAATGCATGAAGATTATGAGTACGTTAAATCCCTTGAAAAGAAGGTTTGACGAACTTGTATCTGAAAGGCTGATTTTCAAACATTTCATGATCTATTCTCGAAGAGTGTGTGTCTAAAGATGTTACCATGTTCAATTTGCATTCTATTTCTACATTTAAATGCTATACGAATTGCCAAGGCTTCTATCATTCATAAAGTCAAAGAATGTGAATTGTCTTGCACAAAAGCTTTCGAAACAAACGGGAATCTGTTGATAAAGAAGTTTCATAATAAGCTTTTAAAGAGTTTGCTAACTTGAAAAACACTCGATTTCTCTTGAACTTTCTTTATAAACATTGTAAAGAAAAGATTGAAAAAACAACCCAGTTTGCAAAGAAAAATGCTTCAAGTATTTCGAAAGAACGGACAATATCATGAAATCAAGATTTGGAAAGCTCAAAATGCAAGACAAGAACATGGTGATAAATGAGTTAAAAGAAACTCATTCTGGTAACACAAGAAAGTCTTGTGGAAACTCAGTTTGATAAAACACATCAGTTGTTCGACAAACAATGCTCATGGTTCCAAACATCAGTTTTAGGAAAACGACTCCTTTTTTCAAATTCTCTGAAATGAGAAGGTTTCAAACAAAAAGTCGGTTAATAAAACTAATGTGTCGGATGGTTTTTAAACCAGTCACTAATAAGAGTTTGCCTAAGAATAGAAACCAAGCGTTGCGACACACAATGTGCTTTAAACAGAATTTATAGAAACCTCACATAACACAAAACTAGAAAATCTACAGTTGCCTCATGTTTCTAGGGGAATACTCAATCCTCAAATGTCAAATATTCATGTGTAATTCACACTACTAGTGTTAGCAGACCACAGCTTAAGTGCTATCAAGTTAAGGATAAGGTCGTGCTAAACAATAGTCATGTGAAGTTTCAAAAGAAGGAAGTAGAAGACACATCAATAGTTTTCTAGTATTTCTAAGACAACAAAGTTTGTAACCTACGTGTTTAATGACAGTTTCAAACACCAGAACTGGATGAAAATGTGTTTTGTGCTGAATGTGGAAACAATGTAGTGTTTAATTTAATCTATGTATGCTTGTGTTTCTCGATACTTGAAACACGTGAATGCTAGAACTAAGAAGCCTAATGTAGTGCCTATTAGTGCTAGTAAACCAAAGAGAAAAGCGAACAAATCTGTTGCAACACCCCATAAGAAAACAGTTGCATCAGATACCACTATTCAGAAATCCAAGAGTTACTATAAGAAGTTGTATGAGAATACAAATCAGGAATGGAGATGTGGAATAGCTAAGGAGATCGTCCATCTGGTCTTATTCATGGACAAAAGCCACTTAGGACAAAAAAGATATGGATGCTAAGGTTTAGGAAAGTGATGAAATCAACAAGTATTAGTCCAACTATAGACATTATCTCTAGGATAACTAATTGTCTTGAAGATATCAAATCCTTAGGATCCAATTTGTCCAGTGTTACATCGTCCTTAATTCTATGAGATTGTACCAACCTCATCCTATTCATTGTTGACTCTGGATGCACGAAGCACATGACGGGCAATCTCAAGCTTTTGTGTAATTTTGTGGAGAAATTTCTGGCAGATCAAGCCTCGGTCTTCATCAAATGATGTCTGATCACAACAGTTCAGACCTCGCACCACAATGTCAAATGGTGTCTGCTGAAAATAACACTTCAGGCCCCGTTCCTCAATGTTCAAATGACGTCTGTTCACATCAGTTCAGGCCTCGTTCTTCATCAACAATGGACTTCTGTAAATAAACCCCATTACAGAACTCGGATGTTCAAGACACAGCACGAACACGTCAAGTTCAAAGTGGTTCAAAAGTTGTTCCTCTAGCGGGCAAGCAACTCATCATGAAAAGAGTTGCGGAATTACTATTCCACCATCAAATAGCAATGTGAGGACAAAAGGTAAATAAATACAAAATCATCAAATAGAAATCTCTAAAGATTCATTCTAGTACATGTCTCTTGAAATACGATAACATTTAGTGATTAGAAATGTCGGATTAACATTGACACGGGTGTGTAAATGAAGTTCGAGCGAGAGTTGCAAAAGTTTCAAAAACATGTCATTTCTAATTTTCTAAATGGCTTATTGTGAAATGGTCAGTACATAACACCGGACTTAACTAATGGAAGTTTTATAACTTATCCTCACAACGAGAAATTAACGTTTCTCGGTCTGAGCTGTTATTACAAGGACATTCAATGTTTTTAGCTCAAGAAAAGGATAGTGTAGTTTAAGTGCGCTTACCCTTTCCGTTAGAACGAGAAGTCCTCTAACATCTGGGTTTTTCAAAAAGTTGACACAATTTTTCAAAGTATTCTCGATGACAATTCATAATCTTTCAAAATTGTGTGTTCAACACTCCATCCCTCACAATGTTTTCAAAAGACATATAATTTTACAATTTGTCTATTTTTGAGGGGGAGTTTTTCGAAAAACAAAGTTTTAATGTTATTGGATACATCAACAACGACAATTTCTTTATGTATTCAAAACAATTTCAAATATGTTCCAAAACCAGTAATGCTGACTCTATTTTCTCCCACAGATTTTTCAAGGACTATTTTATCACAGGTATTTCAAAAACTAAGTGTTTATTATTTAAAATAGGGAGAAAATGTATTTAAAATATGATCTAAAGACTTAATGTGCTGAACAGTAAGAAAAAGGTTTTATGGTTCGATCTTATACCCAACAACATCTTAATTTCACGGACAAATCTGAAGTCATAAGTGGTTAGGTTAGGATTTCTATCCTATGATCTCATCCGAACCGGAGAATCTACCAAGGATATCCAGAGTTAGAAATAGCAGTCCTTAGTATTGATTAGAGAATGAATGTATATGAAATAATGCCGACTAAGGATGAGTTAACACTGGAAAAACAAATCACAACAAGGTGTTTGTATGACGTCTTGTATGCATTGAAGCGTTGAAGATTAAAGAATGTATGGATAAAGGGTCTAAAGAAAGAAGCCCTCCACACAACTTAAGGCAGAAACCGGGTCAATACATATGCTGTCAGAATCACAAGTTGATTGTTGACATTGAAAACGACATCATGGACCCAGTGATGCAATGCACAACCCTCTAAGCATTAGGTTTCTCTCAACAGAAAAGTTGTCTCATTTGTCACGGAGATACACACGTTATCTATTGACATCTCACTCGGGGATTGTTGATATTCGAATAGGTGGCAAATATGCTCCTGCCTCCGAGTACTTTAAACCAAATGCTCTAATCGAGTCTAGAGCATGAGATTGTTCAAAATCCGTTAGGACACATTCATTTCAAAATAATTGTTGAAAACTCATCTGGTTCACAAGCTGTTTATCAAGAGATCTACGCAATTCATTGTGATATTTGCCAGAACATCCGAGTGATACTATATGTATTTCACAATGAAGATGGAAATCCTACTGAGCCTAGCATAAACAAGCTATTGGTAGGTGACTGGCGAATTCTATATGAATCAAACTTGTGACAACTGGATATCGATTTGGTCCAGTAAATGAATTGACGTTTGATGAATTTTGATAAAAACATGACACTCTCGATGTGTTACAAAAAAATCTTTAACGTTGTCACGTACGATTGATTTTTTTAAATTAATTTTCTTGTTTATCACTAACGTAAAACATGCAGGTCAAACGGTATGGTAAAGTCAACCTCAATCCCATTCGATATGCTCAAATCTTCGAAGACTTACTATATGAAATGCTTAAGATTTAAAGACAAAGACTTTCCAAACTCTGATTTGAAGCTTTCAAGAAATTGCATAGTATAAGGCTGTTGGTCAAAGACATAAGATCGCATAGATGGCAAAGCAGATAAAGAAACAATGAAAAGGCTCAAAGTCAAGGATCGCAAGGATGAAGGAACAAGCCTCAACATATAACGAGACAAAGACCAAGAACACTCGAGCTTAAACGACAAAAGCAATCTCACTGATCTCGTGAAGGAGTGTCATCAATGAACTCACTTCGGGGGAGATTGTTAGCCTCAATTTTATTGAGTCAATAAAGGAAGCTCGTTCCCGTGTTTAAGACCTCACTTCGGGGGAGATTGTTAGCCTCAATTTATTGAGTCGAACAAGGAAGTTCGGTCACTCTACGATGGAGCTTCGGTCTTTAATTAGTTAATGTTGTAATAGAATATTATCGGGAATCGGGCTCGATAGTTAATCTAATATTGTATATGTTTCGGGTTTAATCCCAAGCAAAACCCGAGCCCGAGTCCTAGTTAAATATCCCTCGCGTCACATTAAATGTGTAGGGGTATATATATAGATATTTTCTCATATGAAAATATCTATTCTCAAAATCTAAGAAATCTAATCTCTCATAATATCTTTTCTTTTCTAAATCTTTCTTTTTCTCTCATCTCTCTCTCTTCTCTCTCTCTCTCTACACCATCACCTCTCTTTCTTATTTTCTTGATTCGATCCGTGTGGTTCGGCATATGAAGTGTTAGACGGGTTCCTACAATTTCACATCGTGATGAAATGCCTCAAAATTCCATCTAAGTTTGTGAAATCTTTGACGTGTGGGGCATAGATTTCATGGGGCCATTCCCGTCTTCACGAGGGAACAAATACATACTAGTGGCGGTCGATTATTTGTCAAAATGGGTTGAAGCAAAAGCGCTCCCCACAAACGACGCCCGAGTTGTTTGCAAAATTTTTAAATCTCTCTTCGCCCGATTCGGTGCCCCTCGTGCTATCATAAGTGATCGTGGAACCCATTTTTTGATGACCAGTTTGCAAAGGTCATGCTTAAATATGGAGTTACTCATCGTCTCTCCACCGCATATCACCCATAAACAAGTGGGCAAGTTGAGGTATCCAATCGTGGCTTGAAACGAATTCTTGAAAGGGCCGTGGGCGAAAACCGTGCCTCTTGGTTGGAAAAACTAGATGATGCACTTTGGGCCTTCCGTACAGCTTACAAAACACCTATCGGGTGTACCCCATACAAGCTCGTGTACGGAAAGGCATGTCATCTACCGATTGAGCTCGAGCACAAAGCCTACTAGGCCTTAAAGCATGCAAACTTTGATCTTGAGACCGCGGGTGATCATCGTAAAGTTCAACTCAATGAATTAAATGAACTTCGTGATCATGCATATGAGAACTCTTTGATCTATAAAGAGAAAACAAAGAGGATCCATGACTCAAAGATCAAAAACCGCGTTTTTAACGTCAGTGATCAAGTCCTCCTTTTTAACTCTAGATTAAAGATGTTCTCGGGCAAATTAAAATCCTGTTGGTCCGGACCATTCACCATTACCCAAGTCTTTCCATATGGCACCATTGAGTTATCTCAAAACTCCGGGCCAAATTTCAAGGTGAATGGTCATCGAATTTAGCACTACTTTGGAGGGGATGTACCAAAATTGGTTGTCCCGGATCTCCAAACCTTCCCCAAGGACAAATAAATGCGGGGATTGGGTCAAGCTTAGTGACCCTAAACAAGCGCTTCGTGGGAGGCACCCCATGCTTATCCTTCTATTATTTTCTTTATTATTTCTATTGTGATGTGAGGAGGCTTGTACTCTTTCGTTTCTTGTTGTTTGTGCTTGTGATTTTTTGTAGGATTGAACCAAATTTTTTTGAAGATTCTCGTGTTCGGTGTTTTGTCCCGGTCCACTCGAGCTTCCTAGCCTTTGCTTGCCATTAGTTTGGGGAAATCCAATATCCTAATCTTATCTACTAACAGCTTAGGATTTACGTAGAGATCCTTCTTAAAACATTGAGGACAATGTTTAACTCTAGTATGGGGGGTCTATCGATTTGATTATGCTTGCAGCCGTTGTTCTCACGTACCCCATTTTCCCACAAAAATTTAAAATTTTAAAAAAAAATTCAAAAAAATAAAAGAAGTGTTTTGTCAAAATTTTGACTTTTCTGCTGGGTAGAATAAGAATAAATTTTGACCCGATTGAGCGTGTTGAGCTCTAGCTTGTTCCTTAACTTTTAGGCTAAGCGTTCGCGGAAATTCGCGAAGAACGAAAAATGATAGAGTTAAGTATGAGTAGGATGCTAAGCAAGAATTATTTGGAAATCTTAAGAGCTCATGTATGTAATTTGTGGCTTTTTCTCTCATAAGCTTCTAACCTGACTAAAATACGTGCTATTTTTAGAGATTAAACTTAAATCAACAATATTTATGTAGAGTATAGCAAAAATTTTAGTCTTAGTTCAAACTTATACTTGAATTTTTCAAAAAGAAGTCTTCTCTATACAAAGTAAAAAAAATTAATGATGATGAAATGATGAAAAAAAATAAAAAATATAATAATAACAACTGTGGGCTGATAAAAGTTTACTACCTCTTGCCGGCTCACAACCGATGTGGTAGTCTTCTAAAGAAATCCCATAGTAAATAAAGAAAGCCTATAGTAAGAATAAAAATCCGAGACTGATAAAAGTTTGCTGCATCTTGCCGGCTCACAACCGATGTTGCAGCCTTACTAAAAGGTCGAGGGTAAAATTGCATAATTGTTTGATATTATGTTTAAATTAATAATAGATTTCTTTTGTTAAATTCTAATATGCTTTTGAAACTTTGCTATGCTATTTTAAAGCATGTATATTCGGGAAACCTGAGAGTTTTTGAAACCTAAGGTCGTTGAATCCGATACTAGTATTTGTGCGTGTCAAAGCCTGGTCATCTTAGCGCAAGGTTGGATGTGCAGACGAAAGTCGTACATGGGATGATTCTCGCCTTCAAACTCATTATTCTAAGGTGGAACGGGGAAGCATAGAATTTTGCCAAACCGTTGATCCACGGTTGAAATTCATAAAGACGCACATTCACCTTAGATATAATAATTGTCGGGAGTGAAAAGTTTACAAGTTGCAAATATGAGTAGTGTTAGCATCTTAACTGATATTTAGCTGTGATTTCGTTTTAAGCTTGGTTTGGATAAGTGAAAAGTCATGGACGATGAATTTATCCTTTTTGGGGCATTCTCGGATCGAAATGCATATTATTCTATGATCCCTAATTGTTATGGAAATAACGAAAGTCGGAATATTCTAGTTAATTACTCTAAAAAAAATATTTATATATAAATATATATATATGGAAAAAGTTTTGAAAATGGGAAAATGGGGTGTTTTAAAACTTGTGATTTCTTAAACTCTCCCTACAAAAGTCTTCGCTACTTTTTAAAGATTTAGTTTGGGGAAATTTTTTAGGTATTTGGTTTTAGAGCATATATAATGATTGAGGACACGAATCACATTAGTTTTGGGATTTTTGATATGTGAGAAATCAACATATCCCTTTTTATTATCCATAATAGCCTTAAATGATCAAAAGATGCAAAAATATACTTGTATTTGTGGTATTTTGTTGTTTGTGAATGTGTAGGTACGGATGTTGCCAAAATCATAAGAAAACGGTCAAAACCGGACAAACACGGACACGAGAACGGAAAAGTGCAAAAGAGCCGTAGTCTAGCAAAAGGTCAATAAAGTCAACTCTTGGTCTAACATTGGTCAATCATAAGAAGACAAAAACCCTCAAAAATACCAAAATCCGTCCTCAAAGTTAAATCATATACACATAAGCCTTAAAACCCTAACACCCTTATCGTTTTTATATTATTAGAGATAACGGTCGTTATCCTATTATAAAAACCAAAATGTTAAACCCATCACCATTGGCCTAAAACCTATAAGCCCAAGTCAAAGTTATATAAGCCGGGTCAAAGAAAGTCAAAAGAAAAAAAAAGGCGCGTAACTCTGTTAAGAGTTACTATTCATCATCATCTTCAGTTTATCCTTCATAATTTTGTAATAAGGTGTGTGTGTTTCTCTCTCTAGAAAACACACATCTTCCCTTTTCCCTCTCTAAATAATATGGCTTTCTATTTGTTCAATCCTCCCCGACCTCCGGATCTTTCTTATGTAGCTAGTGATTTCTTATGTTAACAGCATTGGATTCAAGCTAAAAGAAGCACAAATGCTCTAACACACGGATTACCATGCTGGCAATCCGTGTGATCACATATTGATCCAAGGGCTATTATTGGGCAGCTAATGATTAGAAGCAAACAAGGGCCAAGATTAATTGGAGCATTTAACAGACTTAGGGATCTAGATTCTTCTTTCTCAGCTATAAATACAAGCATCTCCTCACTTACAAAGGCATCGAGGAGTAGTTATAGAGAGTAGCTTTTAATTAGCTTATGTAATTTTTAAATCATTTTTTTGCTTATAGATTTCTACTTAATGTAACTTACTTTTAAGCTTGTAATCAGTTTCATATTATTAATAAAAGTTTGCTTTTAATATTGATCAATTTGTCACTTAATTGTTTGAATAAGCTCTTTTCTTTGTTCACATAAGCTCATAAGTTCTTATCTACTCTTAGGCTGTCTACTTACTCAACTAAGCTCTCAAAAGCTTAGTTGAGCTTATTAACATTGAATACCTCCCCAAATTACCTCAGCTAAAACATGGAAGGGAAGTCAATTAAGGAAGGACTTCCAGGACCCTACCAGCTTATCACTTGATAAGCTGGAGCTTGTTGATAGCTCTTAGAGCATTTGCTAGCCTTGTTTGTGCAAAGGCTTATGTAAGTTTTTAATTTACCTTTTCTGTCTTTAATACTTAGCTTAAAGTCTGTTAATTAGCTTAATATTGCTTAATTTTTGCTTATTGATGTTTAGGTAGCTTATTTGTGCTTATTATAATTGAATTGTGCTTATTGTGTTTGATTTGTAGTTTAAAATACTTAGTTTACTTAATCTGTCATAATATCAGTTAAAAAAACCAAAAAAAGTAGCATAGTTTTAAGCTCTTTGATTATGGCTTATTTGCTTGTTGATAAATGTTTATCAAAGTTGTTATAAGCTGTCTAGCATCTGGTATTTGAGTTTTGAGTTTTAAATCTCATTAACATAAGCTGAAAATGAAATTTGAAGAGATAAAGGGGTGTTTGGGTCAGCAGTACTAACTACAAGTTAGTACTGCTTGTGGCCTATTTGTCTTTTGACTTGGTTTTAGTTTCTTAATTAAGTTAGTCTGAGTTGGATTTATAAGCTGAATTTTGTTAAGACAAGTTTTCATGATTGAAAATGAGTTAAGCTCAAATCTGTCTAGTCTCATTTGCATTTTAAGCTTCAATCAAATCTAGTAATTGTCATAGCCTCATTTGCTTTCAGTTGTTTGTTAGATCTGTGTTAGAATTGGTCTCTTTGGTCTGCACTTTGTCTAGTTTGGTTTGTGTTTCAATTGTGCAAACTGCACCAGATAAGAAAACAGGAAAGAAGCTAGTTTTAAGCTTGATTTTCAGATGGTAGGAATTAGAGTTAGGATTGGATTTTCAGCATACAAGTAGATTAGGGATCATAGTTAATCTGTTTTAAATTAGTTTTCAATAATTAGCTTATTTGATTATCTGTTTTTAGCTCTTAAAATAAGCAATTTGTCTTTTAAATTTAAAAAAAAGGAAAGTCAGCATTTGCTCACTAATCTGTTTGTTTTTAAAGAGTCTTTTTAATAAGCTATTGTTTTCCAAATCTCTTTCAAAAAGCATTTCCAAATAGCCTTTAAGTCAAGCTTTCAGAAAATACAAGTTTTATTTCTTAGAATGCTTATTTGTTAGCTTAAAAATAGGCCTAAAGTTTGGTGTTTGGCCTGTTTGGTTTCAAAGTTCTCATAAAAGCTTATGAGGAAATTCCAGCTTATGGCTTGTCTAATGTGTGCTTAATTCTGTCATGCTAGCTTATTAGGGTAGGACTAGGTTAAAAGTAGCTTGTTAGACTTAGTTTTAGCTTATTTCATCTTTTTAAGTTCTTAAATTTTGAAAAAGCCAAAAATATATAGTTAAGTTTAATCTGTCTGTTTTTAAGCCTTTTCCAGCTTATTTTCTCACTTTCATAAAAGTTGTTTTCCCAAAAATCTTTAGTTTTTAGCTTATTAACATCTTTGTTTTTAAAAAAATTTCAAAATAAAAAAAATATATGCAAAAAGCTAGGCATGGGACTTGAACCCACGACCTAGCCTTTCATACACACTCGTCCCACTCCACACACATAATAACCATCATGCTACAATAGCTCATCCGGTATATCTTTGCACAATCTAATATTTATATACGTTTTAAGCATTTTAGTATTATAAGCTGTTTTTGCTTATTACACAGCTTATTTGATAAGGTGTTTTCACGAGCTTATTTTTATTAGATCCCTCATTGTTTAAGCTACTTTTTATAATTTTTATAAATAGTTTAGTATTTTTAAACATTTAATTTCATTAAAATCGTTTTTAATTCATAAAAATTTTAAAAAGTCAAAAAAATATAATTCTTTTTTAGAAAATTTTATTTTATCATATAGTTTCTAGGAAAATTAGTTTTGCTTCCGTAGGGTTTAAATTGCAAAATTTTATTTTTTTAAAGAACGGGATTCGTTCCCATTCACGTTTTTCGTGTTTTTAAGCTCAATTCAACTTCGTTTTTGTTCTAATTTTCTTTAAACTTACTTTTTAGTCAATTAGGTTTAATTAAAAGTGGAAAATTCATTTTAGGTTTATTTTTAGAATTTAGGGTTTTTAGTCACCGTTTAGGGTTCCCGTTTTACGTTTTAGTTAAAATTTTGTCTTGCCTTAAGTATTTTTAAGCTTTTGCCTTAGTTTTCCCATAGTTTTAGATAACCAAGCCAAAATGCTTCCATTCAAGCACATATTCTCAAAATGACTCTCAGCTTTCAATTGTTTTCCTCATCGAGGATAACGACCCGGGAATTATACTCCCGGATTACTATAACTGATTGCTTTTGATTCTTACCTTCCTATTTTTATATATTATATAAGTATTTTATATTTATATATTATATAAAGGGTATAGTCAGTGGTGATCAAACATTATCAAGGTTAGTGAAAATACATTCTGAAATCTTGGATGCCCCTAAAATCCTTTTACATTCATTTTGATCTTTGAGCAGTTTGATTTTTAGCTTTAATTGATTTATACATTATGTACCAGGCGGTTTTCTACCTAAAAGTTCAGCAAATATGCGTTCGACGAACCAAACTTCAACAGAGGTGCCGTAGTTTAGGATATCCATCAAACGATCCCAACAAAGGCCCTGAAAACAGTTCCAATTTGCAAGAACCATTGACAACAAGTAAATGGGACAAGGTCTGAGTATGCAGTTAGTCAAGCTATTTTTGCTCAGGTGTTACATAAGGATAACGAACTCCCATGCTATTTCTGCTAAGGTGTTATTTCAATCATATCAGTACTTCATTACATAAGGATAATAAACCCCCATATATCTGTTTTCAAAAAGATAACAAGCAAAATAGCAACTGGCTACCGCCTCATTTTGTTATTGCTGCCTTGCTTTTGCTTGGATTCAATGAAATCATGACTCTCTTAAGGTTCGTGTCCGTGTATTTTAGTTTGTATTCTTAGTTACTTATTACTAAATCATACGTATTCATTTAGATGTTTGCTTTTTTTCAGGAATCCATTGTACCTGTTATTTATCTTCGTCGACTTCCTGCTTTTAAAAGCATTGTAGGTTCAGCTCATAGTCACATGGAACGATTATCGTTCCAGTACGAAGTTGAGGATCGGGATCGCGGTACGCAAGGTACCTTAATATATTCATAAGGGTTGTAAAAAAGCCTAAAATTTATAATGCATAAATAGTTTAATAGTTATAAGATCTTCAAAAATCACAAGAAGTTATCGATTACATATTTAAATTTCTAAGGTTTTTAGGTCAGACAGTAACGTTAACAAAAAGGTGACATCATGTTTGAAGAGGTCCCGATTTGCTATGTTAATTCTAGCACTTATATATATGGATATGTAGGCAATTGTCTGTCTTTTTTAAGTTGACTGGTTTTGATTAATTTGATTAGATTATCAATGTAAAGAAAATAGTTGTAAGAAATAACATTAAATGTGGTTTTGGTCTTTGTAGTCGTGACAATAACATAGTTATATGAGGTTGTATCATATGCTGACTATTTGAGGAAATTAATTAAAGTTCTTGCTGGTAAATCCTAATCAATATGACTATCATAGTTATTTGAGGATGTATCATATTTTGACTATTTACATAACCTATTTTAGCTTCTCTAATCACCTACAGGTTTCTGATATAGATTTACATATAATCAGATGTTGTTAATTTGCTGAAAAAATATGAAACGGTAATAACAATCTTTAGTTTTTGAGTCAAAGTTTAACTCTCTTGACACACATTATTCTGGACCTTTTCTATGAAATCTATATATCAATTGTTATAGTAGCTGCCCAAGTTTTTATAATTATTGCAACATGGGATACATGTCGAGGCCACCACTGCCTGTTTAGTTGAATGAAGGTCTGAACAATATCATCATGCTTAAGTCCGGTAAGTCTCATTGAACATCTTTAGGCTTTAGTCATGACAATAAGTCAACTCTTTAACATTTGACTTTAAAGATGATATTCTTGAGACCGAGTTTTTTACAAGCCAGGCAGTCTTTTTCAACGGAATCATTAATTCAATAAGTTGTGCATGTAATGATGCCTAAAAAGCGAATTTGTTTGCATGACTGCATCAATAAGTTGTGCATGTAATGGTGCTTAAATTGTGAACTTGTTTATAGGATAAGCATCTTCAGGGTCAAATGATGTTGCTGGAATACTTGGCAGCGGAATTGCAAGCTATTAGCAAAATATTAGAAAAAGTCAGTGTAACATTTCTCATTTTCAGGTCATTTACGACTTCATTTATTCCATTATTTATTTTTAGGCTTTCGCGCGTTTACTTTTAATTTTTACCGTAATCATAGCCAAAGCCATCACACTGAGATACTAAAGCATTTGAAGTAGTTACTTCAACCGGCATAGTCCTACTTGTTGTCTCCCTGTTTCTATTGTCTTGATGCTTAGGAGCCCTGTACTCCCTAGCAAAACGACCTCTTTTGTGGCAATTATAGCATTCAACTTTGGTCTTGTCAAAGCCAATGGTATCAGTCCCATTAACACCTAGATTCCTTCCTGTCTTCTTGAGAAATCTCCTTGCTCTCATTGTCAGCATTGCCATCTACCATTCTGTCCATTTCCTTTAAATCATTAGGATCAATTTGCTTTAGGTCTTCATTGTCTAATTGTGAACTATTAGACTAACTGGCAAAGAAGGAGTAGATCACAGCATTACTCAGACTATTAACATTTGGTAAAGTAGAAGCATTATCCTTAGAGTTAGCAGCAGAAAACACCATGAGCAGTCTTATTTGCTTCAATTAGTGCGGCCGTGATTATGGAAGACATAAAAGCTACATTTTGTATGTTTTGGCTTATGCTAGATGACCCATGACTTCAACTTTATAAATCTTTAGATTGTTGTACAAATCATCCATGCTTCGGGTTTCTAGATTGTTGTATACGTCATCCATTCTTAGGGTTTCTAAGAGAGTTACCCTAAGTTTGTTGATTATTCAGTAAACACAAATATTTCCTTTTCTCATTTCTTTTTATCATTTCCTTTTGTTTAGTGCATGCGCACTGAAATACCACTTTTTCAATATTCAAAGTAACCATTCAGAGTCTGTCGAAATAGGAGGACGTGCTCCAAACATAGTCGAACCCGAGCTTCGTACTATCATTGCACCAATGGCGGAACGTACAATGGAAGAGCTACTCCGAGCACCCACGGAAGGGTACGGAGAAGCTATCGTTTTACCTGAAATTAATGCGGATCATTTTGAGATTAAAACAAATTTGTTACAATTGGTTCAAGCGAACCCATTTCACGGTTTAGAGAACGAAAATCCTCATGCTCATATTAATAGTTTCAAAAGGATTACTTCGACTCTACGATTTAGGAATGTACCAAACGATGTGATTAAGCTAATGATGTTTCCTTATTCACTCGAGGGGGCTGCTAAAACTTGGTACGAGAAAGAACCTCCTAATTCAATCTTGACTTGGGAGGATCTCGTTACCAAATTCGTGAATCAATTTTTCCCTCCTTCGAAGACCACTCACTTAAAGAATAAAATCTCTCGTTTTACCCAAAAATTCGATGAGTCTTTTAGTGAAGCGTGGGAACGATTTAAGGAAATGCTTAGAGCTTGTCCTCACCACGGATTTACGGAGTTAACTCAAGTTGATACCTTTTATAACGGTTTAAACGACAACGATCAAGACTCCTTAAATGCCGCGGCGGGTGGAAATCTTTTGAGTAAGACGACTAGAGAAGCTTTGAATATAATTGAGAACAAATCAAAAGTGCGTTATTCACGAAACAAACCAAATGCTTCTAGGATGAATACGACTTCTAGGGAAAGTGTTAGTAAGACGGATGAGAGAATTGATAAGCTTGCGGATCAACTTTCGACCTTAGTCGAGATTGTTTCTAAGAAAGTTGTCACTCCCGCTCCGGTTAAAGCGGTTGAGGAAACTTGCGTTACTTGTGGTGGTGCCCATTCTTGGTATAATTGTCCGACTACCGATAACAATCAAGCTAGTGTTTGTGCGACTACGGGTACTTACAATCAAGTTAACCCTCCAAACCGTGTTAGTAATCAAATGGCACCACCAGGTTTTGCTCCGGTGCAAAACAATGGTCAAAATAGGTTTAATCAAAATCAAGGTCAAGGGAATAATTTTAATCGGGGAAATAATTTTCATGGTGATCAAGGTTTTCAAGCTCAAAATAATCATGCTCCGAATTTTCAAAACCAAGGATTTCAAAACCAACATTTTCAAGTGCCTAATAATCAAGTTCAACAAGAGTTTTCAAATGATTTTTCGAGTTACAAGAGAAATAACGATCAAATGTTGAGGAACATGCAAAATCAAATCAACTCGTTGAAAGGAGACCTTAAGAATGAATTTCAAAACATGATAAAATCTCAACAAGCCGTCATGATGAATCAACAAACTACTTTTCAAAATAATTTGCAAAACATGATATGTGGATTGTTTCAAAACCAAGCCTCAACTTCGGGTACTCTTCCGAGTAATACCATTCAAAACTTGAAGGGTGAGATGAAAGCGATCACTACTCGAAGTGGTGTTGCTTACGAGGGACCCTTGATTCCTACTAATCCTTCTCTTAAAAAGGTAGTGGAACGAGAAACCGAGGAGACAACGGATAAAGAGCAAACAAATTTCCAAGGAAGTACCGCTCAAATCCTACCTCCGGTTACCCCCATTTTTATTTTGGAACCCGATGTTCCGAAGACTTTACCTAAGCCGAATATTCCATATCCTTCACGACGAGATGATCAAAAGTCCCGTGACAAAGCTTCGAATCAAATGGAGAAGATCTTCCAAATCTTTCAACATTTGCGCTTTGACATTAGTTTCGCGGATGCTTTAATTTTGATGCCAAGATTTGCTCCTACGATTAAGAGTTTGCTCATGAATAAGGAAAAATTGCTTGAATTAGCTAAGATACCGTTGAACAAGAATTGCTCAGCGATGCTCCTCAAAAAGCTTCCCGAAAAGCTTAGAGATCCCGGCAAATTTCTTATTCTATGCAATTTTTCGGGAATGGATGTATGTCACGCCTTGGCCGATCTTGGCGCGAGCATAAATCTTATGCCTCTTTCCTTTTGGAAAAAGCTTTCCCTACCCGAACTTACACCAACTCGGATGACTTTAGAATTAGCGGATTGATCCATAACTCATCCTAAGGGACTCGCCGAAGACGTTTACGTTAAAGTGGGAAAATTCCACTTTCCTACCGACTTTGCTGTTGTCGATTTCGAAGCCGATCCTCGAGTACCTCTCATACATGGGAGATCCTTTTTGAGGACCGGTTGTGCTTTAATTGATGTTTATGGAGAAGAAATAACCCTTAGAGTTGATAACGAAGCCGTCACTTTTAATCTAGATCAAACCACGAGATATTCCTCTACAAATGATAAGTCGGTAAACCGAATTGACATCATTGATGCACTTTGTGAGGAGTATGCTCCAGAATTGCTATGATTTTATTCGGGTGGCAATCCCACCCCGACGTCTGAGCCGTTTACTTGCGAATTCATTTTGGAAAAAATCGAAGCCTATCTTAAGGACGATTCGATTTCAACGGAAATTGATTACGCCGATTGCGATCCGGAGGAAGATATTTGTTTGATCGAAAATTTGTTAAATAATGACCCGTTTCAACTTCCTTCGATGGACCTTAAACAAAGTGAAGTTACTAAGAAAAAACCTTCAATTGAAGAGCCTCCGGAATTAGAGTTAAAAGATTTACCATCTCACTTGGAATATGTGTACTTAGAAGAAAACAACAAGTTACTAGTGATTATTGCAAAAGATTTAAAAGATGATGAAAAAGATGCTCTCTTAAAGGTGTTTAAATCTCATAAACGGGCCATTGCTTGGAAAATCACTGACATCAAGGGTAATAAAAAAGGAGGTCTTAAAACTTCTTGATGCCGGCATGATTTACCCGATCTTCGACAGCCCATGGGTTAGTCTAGTGCATTGTGTTCCCAAGAAAGGTGGAATAACCGTTGTTGCTAATGAAGAAAACGAATTAATTCCGACATGTTTAGTTATCGGGTGGAGAGTTTGTATCGATTATAGAAAGTTAAATGAAGCAAGTCAAAAGTTCATTTTCCATTGCCATTTATGGATCAAATGTTAGAAAGATTAGCCGAAAATGAGTTTTATTATTTTCTAGATGGATTTTTAGGGTATTTCCAAATACCAATAGATCCCCAAGACCAGGAGAAAACTACTTTCATGCGGGTTTTTACAGACGTTTTATCCAAGACTTTTCCAAAATAGCTAGACCAATGACTCACCTTCTTGAGAAGGAAACACCATTCGTGTTTTCTAAGGATTGTATTGATGCTTTTCAGACTCTTAAAAAAAAGCTTACCGAAGCTTCGATCTTAGTTGTCCCGGATTGGAACATACCTTTCGAACTCATGTGTGATGCAAGTGATTTCGCAATTGGTGCGGTTTTAGGACAACGAAAGATGTGTTAGAGAAGGAATTGTGTTAGGGCATAAAATTTCAAAGTTAGGAATTGAGGTTGATCGTGCTAAAGTCGATGTTATCGCTAAGCTACCTCACCCGACTACCGTAAAAGGTGTAGAGTTTCTTAGTCATGCACGGTTTTATGACGATTATACAAAGACTTTTCCAAAATAGGAAGGACCAATGACTCTCAACTTGAAAAGAAACCTCCGTTATGTGTTTTTCTATGGATTGAATGATGCTTTTCAGACTCTTAAAAGAAGCTTACAGGAAGGCTCTAATCTTAGTTGTTCCGGATTGGAACCTACCTTTCGAACTCAGTGTGATTCAAGTGATTTCGCGATTGGTGCCGTTTTAGAACAACGAAGATCGAAGCACTTTCAGCCTATACATTACGCGAGTAAGACAATGACAGGCTCAAATTCATTACACTACCACGGAAAGGGAAAATGCTTGCCGTTGTGTATGCTTTGAAAAGGTATTTTTTTGACTCATATCTTGTTCTTATCTAAAGCATAGTGAATACGATCACTCGGCTTTAAATTCTCTTTGAATAAACAAGACGCCAAGCCGCAGGTTTGCTCCGGTGGGTCCTTCTCCTACAAGAATTGATATCACCATCCGTGATAAAAAAGAAGTGAGAACTGACGGCAGATCATTTATTGACTTGCGAGTCCTCATAAGGATGTGTTGAAAACAAGGGACATACATGAATATTTTCCTTAGAAAAATCATTAGAGTTATTTTCTAGTGAAAGTACCCCATGGTTTGCGGACTATGCAAATACCATGCGGGAATTTATCATATTAAGAATGACAACTCAACCAAAAGAACGAAGTTTTTCAGGGTTAAACCATTTTTATTTTTCGGGGACGATCCTTATCAGTTTTGTATATGTGCGGATCAATCATTCGAAGGTGTGTGCATGGACAAGAAGCTTTTGAATACTCAAAGCGTGTCATGTAGGACCCACCGGTGGCTCATAGTGTCAATACTCACCGCTCGAAAGTATTTGATGCTCGTGTTCTTTTGGGCCAACCATATATTGAGATGCCCAATTCGATGGATCAAATCTTAGTTACGTGTCAAAAACAAGGCAAAATTTTCACAACGAGATGAGAATCCTCAATAGACTTATCCAGTTTGTGAAATTTTTGATGTATTGAGGTATCGATTTATGGGCATTTCCATTCTTCCACATGGAATTAAAAACATCCGCGAAGCCGTTGATATCTTTCAAAAATGGTGGTTGAAGCAAAAGTGCTCCCCACAAAATGATGCTAGAGTTGTAGTTAAGTTTTTGAATCCCTTTTTGTCGGTTTCGAACACCTAGAGCTATTATAAGCGATCGTGGGACCCATTTTTTTAATGATCAATTTGCTAAAGTAATGTCTAAGTATGGGGTCACATATCGTTTAGCTACCGCCTACCACCCTCAAACAAGTGGTCAAGTGGAGGTGTCCAATTGAGATTTTAAACGTATTCTAGAAAGGACGGTTGAAGAAAACCTTGCCTCATGGTCCGACAAACTAGATGATGTTTTATGGGCATTTCGTACCGCTTTTAAGACACCGATTGGTTGTACGCCTTACAAGTTAGTGTACGGAAAGTCTTGCCATTTACCTATCGAGTTAGAGAATAAAGCATATTGGGCTTTGAAACATGCTAACTTCGATCTTAAAACTGCGGGCGATCACCAGAAGCTTCAACTTAATGAGCTTCGTGATCAAGCTTATGAGAATTCTTTGATATATAAAGAGAAGACGAAGAAGCTTCGTGACTCAAAGATCAAAAACCGCATTTTTAACTTTGGTGATCGAGTTTTACTCTTCAACTCTCGTCTTAAGATATTCTCCGGAAAGCTTAAAACTCGTTGGTCAGGACCTTTCACCATCACCAAAGTTTTTCCATACGGAACCATTGAGTTATCTCAACCCGATGGTCCAAACTTTAAGGTGAATGGTCATCGTGTGAAGCATTACTTCGGAGGGGACTTACCACCCAAGGTAGTCCAGGATCTTCACACTTTCTCCAAAGACGAATGAATTCGGGGATTGAGTCAAGCTATGTGACTCGGTTACCAAAAATAAAGCACTTCGTGGTAGGTACCCCATGCTTATCCTTCTATCTTCTTTCGTATTTCTATTGTGATGTGAGGAGGCTTGTACTCTTCCGATTCTTGTTGTTTGTACTTATGATTATTTGCAGGATTAACTCAATATTTTCTGAAGACTCTCGTGTTCGGTGTTTTGTCCTGGTCCACTCGAGCTTCCTAGCCTTTGCTTGCCATTAGTTTGGGGAAATCCGATATCCTAAGATTATTATCGACTAACATTTATCTTTTAGCATACTTAATAAACGGCTTGAGATTTTTGTGATACTTTCTTCACGCTTAGATTATGCATTCGACTTTTTGAGTTCTAGTATGGGGTTTTAAGCCTTAGATTAGGAAACATTGAGGACAATGTTTAATTTTAGTATAGGGTAGTATATCTTCGATATGATCTTACCTACTTTTGCCGTTGTTCTCACGTACCCCGTTTTCCCACAAAAATTTTAAAATTTTAAGTCTTAATATCTAGTTTAATTTTCACATGTGTAAAAACAATTGTGTGTAGAAAAATGTTAAAAAATAGTTAGTTGAATAAAATATAAAAAAAATAGTTGACACGAATGTAGGTTTTCCGTTGGTGAGAATGAAAAGTAAATTTTGACCTCACCGGTTTTATATCTTAGCTTTCTCCTTAACTTTAAATAGATTGATTTTGCTAATCTTTTATACAAGGAGCTATAAAATGCTAGTCTAGGTTGAAAAGGTCAAGGCTTTGCAAGTTCCCATAATTGATTTTAAATATGCAAAATTTGATTTATTAAGAGTTGAGATTGTTGTCAGTCAATGTGACTTGTTAAAGTGCCGATCTTAATTCGTTAGGCTAAGTATTCACGAGTTTCTTTATTAGAAATTTTAAATTCTGAAGAACAAGAGATGATAGAGTAGAGTATAAGTTTTGATGCTAAACATAGAATATTTGGATTTCTTTAAGGCTCATAAGTGTTAATTGTGGCTTTTTATCCCATTAGCTTGTTTTACCTTTATATATAATTGTTTAATAAATAGAGTTGTGCGGTTTTTTGGTTAATAATTAGTTAATAGAAGTTTTCTTTAGTTCTTTTGTGATTAAGATGAATACACATTAGGAATACTTAATTTGGCATACTATATGTATCACAATAATAAATATTTTGCTTATCCCTTAAAGAGCCTTAGGGTATATGGGGTAAGTAGAATTTAATAAGTGAAATTATAGCCTTATTCATTCCTCAAAGAGGCTTAGGGTATATGGAATGGATATTGTTACTTAATTTTTGTCTTGTTTGTACCTTAAAGAGCCTTAGGGTATATGGTGCAAATAAGATTGGTCCATTTATGTCTTAAAGAGCCTTAGGGTATGTGACATTAATGGTGCCTTGCTTAAATAACCTAATAAAAGCCAAATTTTGGTCGCCTCGATGTGGATTTTAATCTTGATGACATTTGATCTTTTAGAAAGGGCTAGGAGCTAATTATTGCGTTTTTAACCGTTATGCTTTATTTTTGGAATTAATAAGTATCGAAATAAAGTCTTAAAGAGCCTTCGGGTATATGACTTAAATAAAATCTTAAGATACAAACTTAGGAATAAAGGAGGAAAAGTAAGTACACAATTAGCTTTTATGAGTAGTGTTAGCATCATAACTTATATTTTGCAATGATCTTGTTTTTAAGCTTGGCTTGGAGAGGTGAAAGTCGGGGATGACGAATTTATCCATTTGGACACTTTATGTGCTTTTTGTTCCATGATCCTAAAAGTTATCAATGAATAATGAAAGCAATACATTATGTCACACATGAATAAGTTGTAGATTGTAGGATATAAATCATAAAAATGAAAAAAAAAGAGTTTTGAAAAATGGTTTTTGCCTTGCGAAAATGATTTTTGAACCTTTTAAAGGACTTTTTCTGTTATTGTTTGATTGTGAGGAGGTTATAAGTTAAAGGGGGATAAAATTATTTATTTCTGGTTTTGTTTTATTTACATTGCGTGTGGGACCAGCAATGGCTTAGTGTGGGAGAATTTGATATGTGCTAAAATACACATATTTTATACCCCGTAAAACACTGGCTAATTTGGACTTAAAACATGCCTAAAATATGCTTAATTATATTACAAATATGTTAGTTTGGTATTTTTATGTCTTGTCGCCCAAAACTGTTTAAAATAGGATTGAAAACGGTGCAAAAACAGGAATTATCAGGCTCAAATTGGTCAAGTCTAATTATTACTTAAAGTTAAGATGAAGTCTTGAAAAGTCCTCGAGCATACCAGTAGAAAGAGTGCGAGAAAACGAGTCCAGCGGTGCCCTCGGATTTTAATGGGCCAGCCCGTAACCTACTTAATGGGCTGGACCAGCCCAAATGAGCTTAAAAGCCTAGGCCCAACAAAAGCCCAACAAGAAAATTATGTAATCAAAATCTGAAAAATAAAGGGATGATGTTTGGTTGACGTCAACAGCATGTGACATTTAATAAATTCTTTAGCCTCACATGAGGCACCACTAATATGGGAGAGCAAATAAGATGGAGCCACGTGCCCGAGAAATTTTATACATCTCAATGTGCATTTCAATTTGCAAAATAAAATCTGATTGTGGAAACTTAAAGCGTAGGAAGTAAGCATAGTAAAAGGCCACGTGGAGCTCAATTAGCCTGTGGATCAGGCATGCATACTTCTCTCAATCCGGAGTCACACGCACAACAGCCAATGATTGGCTAATTATTTCTCAATGATGGAGACAAATTTACAAAAGTAACCCTTCACTTGGCTATAAATTGAACCATGCTCCCCTTATTTTGGGATTATTAGGATTTAGATTTTAAACTTTTTCTCTAGTTTTAGTTTTAGCTTATAGCTTTTTAGTTTAGCTTATTGTTTCGTTTTAGCTTATTGTAAAAGCTGATCTTTCAGCTTATTTAAGATATTGTAAAAGATTTTTACCTTAATGAAGATGTTTGGTGATTAAGAAGGCTTATTTTCTTTTCCAATTTTAGTTTCTAGCTTATCGTTTAATAAGCTCTCCTCACTATCAGCTTATTATCTCAGCTTAAATCTGAGCTTATTTTTGAATCAAAGATTAAAATCTAATAAGCTTTTCAAAAAGCTTAAACGATTCTTAGTCTCTTTTTCAAAATAAGTTTCGAGTTTAAGCTTATAAAATAAGCTTTGATCGAGCTTATTTTTTGTATCATAAGCTTCTAAAAACTCTAAAAAGCTCTTAAAATAAATCGAAAAGCTTCATAATAGTTTGTTCGACTTGGTTAGAGTTTATACAGTTTGAAAAATTGGTTCGGTAATAGCTTATTTGTTTTTTTTAATATTTACTTTTATAGCTTTAATATTGCAAATTAGTTCTTAATGTGCTTATTGCTTGCTTATTACTGGTCTAATCTAGCTTATTGTAGCTTATTATAGATGTTAAATGCTTATTATGTCTAATTGTTAGCTTAGAACTTAATCTGCTTGTTATTTTTATAAAACAGTGAAAAAATTAAAAATATTAGCATTTACTATTAGCTTATTACTTCTGCTTATTTTATTATTGTAATCTGCTCACTAAGTTTGTTTTTAGCTGTCTACTATCTGGTATTAAGAGTTTGTGCTTTAAATCTCAAATTTATAAGCTTAATATGGGATTTTATACTTTAAAAGGGTGTTTGGTTCAGGCAGTACTAACTTAAGTTAGTACTGCCCTTAGCCATTTGGCTCTTTAAAGTGAGTTAGAATCTCATAGTGGGGTTTATAAGGTTTGGATTTGTGGTTTTTATTGGTTAAATTTAGTTTTAATCAAATTTAAGTGTAGGTTATTTAGATCCGTGGTCTTAAGGTCATAACCTTATGTTCTTTTAGCTTAAATATTTTCTAGCTATTTTCATTGCTCTAGTTGCTCTTAACTTGGTGGTTAAATGTTGTTTAAACCAAGTCCTTAAGTCTGTGCTTGTGATTTTAAGACTTGATCATTTTTCTTTGTGTCAACTGCATCAGCAGTTAAAACAAGCCTTAAGGCCACTTTCATCATTAAAATTTAGCAGGTTAAAGTTTAAATTAGCTTTTAATTTTTAATATACAAGTAGTTTGTAGGTCACTTTTAATCTGTTTGAGCTTAATTAGTTGTAATTAGCTTATTAGCTTATCTGTTTTTAGGTTTAAAATCAGTACTTTGTCATTTACATTAACCTTTGAAAAAACCAAAAAAAATAGTGTAACAGTTAAAATTAGCTTTTTCTTTGCTTATTTGATTTTCAAATTACTTTTAAAAAGCTGTTTCTAGTAGTTTGAGGGTCAAGCTTTTTAATGGTATATGCCAAAAAGCCATAAGGTTCTATTAGCTTAGTTAAAAATAAGCTCAAAAGTACTTGTTTGTCTGTTTTGAACTTTATTTTCCTTTATATGCTTATTAGTGCTTTTTCAGCTTATGGCTTATTATTTTTGCTTAATTCTAGTTAGATATGTTTTTTAAGTTAGTTGTAGGGTAGTATAGCTTATTTCATTAAGTTTGAGCTTATTCCAAGCTTATTTTGTTTCTTTGAGTTTTAATAAAGCTTTAAAAAAGGCTAAGTGTTTTCTATCATAGTTATAGCTGTTTTCTAGCTTATTAGTGATTTTGAAAAAAGTTGTTTTCAAAAAAGTAGCTTATTTTCAGCTGCTTAACAACTTTGTTTCTTAAAATTTTTTGCAAAAAGTAAAAAAGGGGAAGCCAAGGAAGTTAGGGGTGAGCAAGGCTCGAACCTCTGACCTCAACCTAGCCTCAACCCTTTTAACGTCTCAACTCAACACACTCACACCACTGCGCCCTTGGGACTTTTACGTCCAAGGATGCAAACAAATTCCTTTTAACCTTGTTTTTGAATTATTTAGTTATAAGCACTTCGTGTGCTTATTTGAGCTTTTCTGGCTTATCCGTTTAAGCCATTTCAAAAGTTTTATTTTTCCTGCAATCCTTTTATAATAAGCTACTTTTAGTAATTTTCCTAGAATTTTTAGAGTTAATTTTGTATTTTTAATCATTTATTTTTGTTAAAAACTTTAAAAATTCATAAAAATAGAAAAATAATCAAAAAAATAAAATTCTTTTTTATAAAATTTTCTTTTATCATATTTTAGGCTTAGGATTTAAATTTACTTTCGTAGGGTTAAAATTTAAGAAATTCATTTTTTAAAGAACGGGATTTGGTTCCCGTTCTCGTTTTCTTCGTTTTTAACTTTAAGCACTCTCGGTTTAGGATTTCCTTAGCTTTTTCTTATAATTAGGATTAGGAAAAGTTAAAAAAAATCATTTTAGGTTTAATTTTAGATAATTTAGGTTTTAATCGTCGCGTTACTTTAAATTCCGTTATCATTTTTGTGCTTAATTGTTTTCCTTTGAATGTTTTATGTGTTTTTAATTGTAGAAATAGAAAACCAATTCAAAAAGTCTAAAACCAATTCAAATCATTGTCCAAATAAAAAATAAAGTTTCAATTTCACGATTCTTGGGGTATAAACGACCTGGTGAACACTTACCGGATAACGTACGATATTTTTATGTGATTTTCCTTTTTTCCTTTTTCCTAAAGGGTAATTTTGGAATTTCAATACTTTTATATTATGCGTATACTATTTGAACCGTAATCAGGCTGCAAGTATAAAAACTGCAGCAATAGATCCCATCACAAACAACAAAACAATCGACCAAAACACAATCTTCGAAAAGCTCTTGAAGAACGAATTAGTATCCTCCTGGCTCAAATGACTAACGACGGATTTTTAACCATTGAAATGGTTCGTGTTTTAATTGACCCTGAAGAGTCCAACGCAACTGATGACTTCCGTGGTGCACCCGATGAGTTAAGCGGTACAGACGTAATTAGACCAATGGCAGGGAGAACCAGAGGTAAAGGTCCATAATTTTGTCGAGAGGTCATCCCTCCACCTTGTGGACCAGATGACTTTCTAATCGGTTCACCATGTTTGTTTAATGGACCAAAACTAGTTTTCTTCATTGAACCTGATCCAAAAACACCACCTGATAAAGAACCTATTCGAGTCATGGAATGCGACGAGGTATTCCCATCACTAATAGACGAGCACCAGCTAACTGTCAAGATTTTCTTGGTCTAGAACCATTATGATCCACATCAAACATCTTTCCTAATTCACCCGACTTCTTAATATCCCCACCAGTGTAAGGCGCTGCAGTGGATGACATTGTCGAAGCCTTTTCTTTAGGCGGCTCCGGCCGCCCTAATACATACAATCCACTGCTTAACTGATGAGATGGGAACCGAGAACTCATTGTTGAAGATCTCGAATTACAAAACCAGATCAAACACTAACTTTAATAACGAATAAAGATCTTGCTCATTCAACTTCAAGCAAACAGTTCCTAAGTATGATCAAACCTACACAACAGTATATTACATCATAAGCATTGTACTTTCAATGTTTCCAATTTAAAAAAAAAAATAATAAAATAACGAATATGGAAGTCAGGAATAACTATATGTTGCCAAATCCAAAGAGCAATAAGAAATCTTAATAATTACTTATTTTGGACAAAGCCAATCACCACTTTTCATCTCAACATCATCGCGACCACCTCGTCTTTTAGGAGGAAAGTGTTAGTACAAAATTGGTAACCGGGTGCGAGATGGTTTTGTTGGGTCGGGCCGACAAGCCATCTTCGGGTTGGATCTTGCACTAAACAAAGTGATTGGATGACTTCCTGCACAAGTAAAGGTATACCGTTAGCCTTACCGTGGGGACGGACCCTACGATTAGACTCTGGCGTGAGAGTAAGAACACAAGTTATCAGTAGTATGTGTGTGTATTGAGAAAGGTGAGGAAATCATACCTTTTGGGGTGTCAGAGGACCCCCTTTTATAGGTGACTAATCACATTAATGCTGATTGGATATTGACTAATCACATTAATGCTGATTGGATGTTGACTAATCACATTAAATGCTGATTAATGTTGACTAATCACATTAATGCTGACTGGATGTTAACTAATCACATTAATGCTGATTGGATGTTGACTAATCACATTAAATGCTGATTAATGTTACCATATCCGGGTCAAGGCCAGGGTCCACATGTGGTTAGTACAGTCCAGGCCCAGAGGCCTGTTATACGTACTATACGTCATCAAGTCCCCCCAGTCTAGTATGTTTACTGCATGCGGCATTTGTTGGGTGCGGTAAATATTGCTAGACTCAAATTCTTTATTACCGTGCTTCTGCCACGATCGTTGCCTTCTCCGCGACTCTTCTTTAGCCTAGTAGGTGAGATCCGTAAGACGTGTCTTTTCTTTCTAGACCATATGTCATTATATCTGGTTTTGGGCCGTGCTAATTATGCCTATTATAGGTTCCACCCATATACATGTGTTGGGTGATGGTGCTCGGGTGATAGTGCTCAGATGCTTGGTTTCCCGTGTTTGAACGGTAAAGACCCCGTAAGAAGAACAATTTTTCTACAGTCGGGGTAACACTAGCATTGGACAGGTACCATTCTTGTTCATCTCTTGGGAGAGGATGAGAAGAATTTATGAGGATGGAGATACTCTCCATATGTTGCGTGATGAGATGGGTAAATGTATGTCCATCTTGTACCAGCTTGTATTTGCTTATGATGCAAATAATATTGCGAATATTACATTCGTCTTGAGACCAACGGAGAATGTGCTTCCGTGGCGGGGTTAATTATTAGGTTACCCATCCTAATGTGAATATTACATTCGTCTTAAGACCATCGGAGAGTGTACTTCCGTGGCTGGGTTAATTGTAAGGTAACCCGTCCTGATGCGAATATTACATTCGTCTTAAGACCAACGGAGGACGTACTTCCGTGGCTGGGTTAATTGTTAGGTTACATGTCCTGATGCGAATATTGCATTCGTCTTAGTATTAGGCTTGCAATGCCTCTTACATACTTGAGTTAATTTGTAGGTTACTCAGCCTCACTTTAGACTTGCAAATTTCTAAGTGTTCTTTATATCCGGAGATATTTATGTGTAATGAACTTTGTTTGTTCGCACAGAGTTAATTGGGGTTATATGGCCCGCTGTTTAAAAAACATTTACACGTATACCTTTTTAATCAGGGTAAAGTAGTATTTTACGTGTGTTAAATGTTGGGCTATTATCAAAAGAATGTAGTCAATGGTGCTATCATACCATTATACCCCCCCCAAGTTTAATGATGCTATATTGTATTAATAGCATTAAACTTATATGCTCAATTATCCAAATAACTTTTATGACTTTCATCATTTTCGTAATAGGCCATAGCCAAAAAAGTATGATTGAAGTCGATGAATACATTGTGATAAATGAGTTAGAGATATTTTTATAACATATTTGTTCCTTATGTATAATTTACGAAACATGGAGTTTATTATGAAAGTTGCTCAACCCTATGTTAAAACACAACACTTTTTAGAAAGGTGGCTCAACTATACATCTGGATGCATTATTCACGGACCATGAAGCTTAATAAAACTCAACAAGATGTCCGAATATCCAATCATGAGCCATGTTATGACCTCAATGACATTCGGTCTAATTTTATATTTACGGAATAAAAATTAAGTAAAGATTTAATGTAACATTATTCCAAAAATAGACTATTGTCGTTGGCATAGCAGACATTGTCTTTTTGCTATTTATGCAAATACTCACATAGGATTAAACTCCATTTGTGTGGATAACTTTATTTTTAATAAAAATAATGCATTACTACATATTACGCAACATAACATGTCTTATGATGACGTATAGTATGAGCACCAAGCTTACTGGGCTTAGTTCATAATATACGCATATGGGCCCAGGCCCAATACAACAAATAGCCGGATTGCTAAGCCTGACAAGGGTCACGCTCTGGATATTTCAAAGACGCATGTGAGTATCTTCAAAGCCGCACCCGTTGCACCTCCGCGGACAAACACTGACCGCGGAAGAATACTCGCGTCCGCAGACACGATTACACGTGGACCTTTGCCCGACAAGGGACCCACTTCGGCTACTAACAGTTGCAAGTGAAATACTAGGAAACCCTAGTATTAGGCTTGCCTATAAATAGGGGTCATTTCACACCCCAAAAAGGTACATTCTGTCTGACAATTAATAGACACACATACTCTAACATTCTCTGACAAACATGTATACTTACTCTCACGCCGGAGCTTAATTGTGGGGTCCGCCCCGCGATAAGGCTAACGGTTTACTCTCATTTGTGCAGATTACCATCTCATTACTTGGATTAGTACAAGATCAACATCAAATTCTACTTCTTCACCCCTCCCCCCCCCCTTACACGGTTTTTGTACTAACAAGTTGGCGCCTTTCGTGGACCGGGGGATATAATGCTGTCTTGATAAAAATACTCACCATGAGCAATCACGAACAACCTACCCCTAGCCATCCCAAGTCTGATGTGCGGAATACGACGGGGAAGAACAAACAAATCCTCCAGGACTCCGTGAGAACTACATCCGCTGTAGATCTCGAAGAGTTCTGCGAAAAGCACTATGAGAAACTATTACCAATTATGGCAGATAAGTATGAGTATGAGAAGAGGAAGAAAGAAAAGCTGGAGGAAGTAAAAGCAAGGCTTGACTTTGGCGATGCCCGGAAGAAGAGCACTAGGGCGCAGGAATCAGCGTATTCTGAGTCTAGGACAATATCGCCAAGAAGACAAAGACGCTCTCGCAGCCCGCGCCGCAATCCTAGTGTCTTCACTAGGTTGAGACGTGAAAGGTCAAGATCGCCACGGCATGAATACAAGAGCAAGGAAAGGAGAGAAAGCACCGTGTTCAAGAGACTCGAAAGCAGAGGACGGAGTACATCCGCGCACTCCGATAGCCGTCAGGAAAGCTCAAGGTATACGGAAAATCACTCTGAGAGCGAAGACAGTGAAGGTGGGCACTGGAAGTCTAAATCGCGAAGAAAAAAGTCCAATGTCGAAGATGATGATCTCTCTCAACCTTGGGTATGCGCCGAGACTGATCCGTTCACATCTCGAATCCGTCACTTCGACTTCCCGAAAACACGAATGCCAAGTCATGTGAAAACATACAACGGAAGCGAAGATCCTGAAGATCACTTGAAAATCTTCCAGGCAGCAGCAAAAACGGAGAGGTGGGTCATGCCAACATGGTGTCACATGTTTAATTCCACACTCACCGGAAACGCCCGGGTGTGGTTTGACGATCTTCCCCCAGAATCAATAGACAGTTACAAACGGATCTAAAGAGAGCATTCCTAGAAAAACTACCATCCATATGAAAAAGTGTATCAGAGACCCAATTGTGCTCCACAACATTAAACAAAGAGATGGAGAGTCCACAGAAGACTTCATACAAAGGTATAAGTCGGAAAGTGGAAATGTTAAAGGAGCACGGAGTGCATAAAATCTTGGATTCGTGCCCGGAAATCACAAAATCCTGAACTCTTCAAAAAGATTTCATGAGTAGATTCCAAAACCAGTTGACGGATGATGCAAGTGGCCCGGTCTTTTTTTATTCTAAGGGCAAGAGTCGGCCTCAAAATCAGAATGGAAAAAGCCCCTCAGGCCTGGAGACACCAGGAAGGGGGTCATAGGCAGAATTTCAAAAAAGGAAGAGGCTTCCGCAGCCAACATAAGGCGAAGAAAAGACTAGACAGGTTCACTCTTCTCACGAAAACTCCGAAGGAAATTCTGGCCTTAGAAAAAGGAAAATTTAAGGCCCCACCTCCAATGACAACCCCGGTTGAAAAGCGAAACGCAAACAAGTTTTGCGAGTTTCACCGAGAAGTGGGGCACAATACAGATGAATGCAACCATCTAAGGAAACAAATTAAGGATATGCTTAAAGCAGGGAAACTGTCGCATATAATCCGGGAGTTGAAGCAAAATAGCGGAAAAGAACAGCCAAAAAAGAAAGGTGAGACCTCCGAAAAAGAGAAGCCTCAGGCAATTTTAATGATCCAGTCATGGCAAAATGCAGTATAACAAAAGATAACTCAAAGTTTCTCACCCGACCTCGAGATATCATTCCCACCCTTGGGGAACGATGAGGGAGCGGAAGGCCCCCTAATAATAGAAGCAGAGGTTGGAGGGCACCAAGTGCACCGCATGTGTATTGACGGAGGGTCATCATTTGAAATACTCTATGAGCACTGCTTTAATCGACTCCGTCCGGAAATAAGAAACCAAATGGCCCCGGCCGCAACTTCGCTAGTAGGATTCAGCGGTGAAATAAAATGGCCATTAGGACAAATAACACTTTTGGTGAAAGTTAGGAATGACGAACATTCAACATCAACATGGATGGACTTCATGGTGGTGAGATCAACGTCTCCGTATAACGGAATCATTGGAAGGCCGGGGTTGTGAAAAATGAAAGCAGTCCCATCAACAACGCATGGAATGATAAAGTTCCCGGTTACGGGATGGACACTTACGCTAAGGAGTAGTAAAATTATTCCCATTGAATGTGCGATGGTCTCCGAACCAGAAGACCAACCCCCTCCGGTGAATAAAGTAGAAGAAGAAAGGATTAAAGTGGCAATCAATCCGGAACACACAGAGGAGACAGTGATGATTGGCTCTAATCTCACAGAAAGAGCCCAAGCCAAACTGTATGACCTACTCTAGCGTAATGTGGATGTATTCGCTTAGACCCCCAAAGATATGATGGGCGTCCCAAGGCACGTAGTGGAACATAGGTTAAATGTACGAGAAGGTTGCCAACCAATCAGGCAGAAGAAAAGAGGTCAAGCGGCAGAAAGAAATATAGCAATTAATGAGGAAGTCAGTAAACTTGTGACTGCTAGAATCATGAGGGAAGTTCACTACCATGATTGGCTCTCCAACCCGGTGATGGTAAAGAAACATGATGACAGTTGGAGAATGTGTGTTGACTTTAAGGACCTCAATAAAGCATGCCCCAAGGACAGACACCCCCTGCCGAAAATAGACTAGAAGGTCGAATCCCTATGCAGATTCCCCTTCAAATGCTTTCTGGACGTGTACAAGGGGTATCACCAAATATAAATGGCAGAGGAAGATGAAGAAAAATTGGTAGAAACCTTGAAGTATATGTAGATGACTTGGTCATTAAAAGTCACACGGAGGATGAAGTCGTCCGCGACATAGAAGAGACATTTAGAACCCTCAGGAAAATCAATATGAAATTGAACCCAAA